>JAYJMB010076326.1:9737-22818 GCA_036873735.1 Pouteria campechiana
AGAAACCAGATGATAGACTAAAGCAGTTTTCATGACTAAACATGATAAACATTTGCTTTAATCAACTATTGAGTTATTTGAGCTAGCATATATGTAAATTGCAGTTAACCTAATGTGCTAGATTAACTCATCTTAAATGATTTTGAGCATAATCATTCAGTTTTATTATATCTTTCTTTTAGTTATGTGTCTTTTAGGATACTTAGTTTTAGGTTATTTATTGTTTGAATGTTATTTTTCTTATTTCTTGATTATACTAGAAGTTTTACTTTATATTTTTCAAGTTTTATTAAAATTCTGAATATGGTTTCTAAATAATGTGCAAATAAATGAATATGTGAATATGTAAACGTAGTTTCAGAATTCAATTATAATCTATATACAACTAAAGGGAATTACACAAAATTGTAACTATTAAATCTAGTTTTAATAGATTTTAATCCATATCCTTATGGCTCACCATAAGGATATGAAGGTTAAAGATCAAGAATAAATAATTGAAGGTTAAAGCTCTTGGCCATAAGTGGAAGGATTTGCATAAGGTTAAGCTTATTTGAAATGTTTTCCTTTACCTCTTTTTTAATTGTCTCACCTTTTCCCCTTAAATAACTTTTTCATACTTTTGACCATTGGAGAAGATGGGATTCATTGAATGCAAAAACAAGAGTAGCGTTTAATGAATAAGACTATTTGATTTTCTGCCATTGAAGTGCATGTCTTTCTGATTTGTCTCAAGTTGCTGCATCACCATCTTGAGAGGAGGATGAGCCATGTTAAAAAGTATTCCTCGTTTTGAATTTTCACAGTTTTGAAAACCTTATAGTGCCACTTATTGCTGGAAATGGTGACTAATATAAGTCTACACAATGTTGACACTAGTGTAAATTCCATTTGAATACTAGTTACGTAAATCAATTTTCCTTTAAAAAGTCACAACCTCTCTCTATTTGCATTTGTCTACCATAAGTTGCAAACAAATTTTTCATATGTTTATCTATTAGTTGACTTGCATAAGAGTGATTTTCTCTATTTGCAAGTAGTAGACAAACTTTGAATGGTGTAGCTGAAGTTGAACTGACTGATAGACAAACTCTTCTTTGTCTACCTAAATTCCTCCAGGACATTTGTCTATTGTTTGATCCTTCATGTATGTGATTTGTCTATTGTAAATAACAGATTAACTCTGGGTGGTGCTGAAGAAGTTGGCCTAATCGATAGACAAACTTCTTCCTCAATATGAATGGATGAAGTGAGATGTTCTTCCTTTGTTCCTCATTATCTGTTGGAGGTGACAGATTAAGTTTGTTTTGTCTTGCTCGAATAGACAAAGTGTGACATTTTTCTGATTTAAACGATAGGCAAACTATTTTTTGTTTTGCTCTTGGACTGAATACTTTGCATGTCATATTTGTCTATTGTAAATTGTAGACAATCGTGCCTTTATCTGTTGAAACCCATATTGGTCCAAGTAGCTCTTTATCTGCTCATTTTCGTCTTTACCCATTATGCAGCTTTTACTTCATCTTCTATTTTAGCTAATACTTTGTTTATCATAAGTAATAGATAACTTTTGATCCATAGATGAATTAACCTTCTTCAATTATTTTGCACGCTTTAAGCAACGTAAGGGGTTTGTTCTTACAACTTCCTTGTTTCTTCAATTTTCATTTGTTTATCTTGCCTTAGTTGAAGTTGTACTCCCTTATCTGTTCATATTGCCTTTCTTTCCTTAGACTAATCAAATCTTCTAACTTTGTTGATTAGACAAAGTTTTCTCTTCTTTGTGCATAATTATCTTGGTGACAATTTCTTCTTTCTTCCTTTGTCTGAGTATTTGATGCGTCTTCTTCTTTCTTCATCTCAGACAAGTTTTGTCTGGTCAATGTAGATAGCTCAAGTTTCTTAAATAACTTTATGCTCTTTGAGCATGGCTTCATCTTTAGCTTCTTGTTTTACATTTGTCGGTTAAAATTTTCTCTTTGAGGTTAACAGACAATGCAAACTCATTGTAGTACATTTTTGAAGCCTTGTTTGTTTCCCATTGCTTTTGTTTGTGGAAGTTTCTTTTAGACAATTACAACCTTTCTTGTTGCTTGTTTTCTACCTTCTTTTTCTTATATGCTTTGTTTATCAATTTAGCTCCTTTGTAATGTAATAGATACTTTTGGTAGTTTATTATAGATGATCATGATCCTGCACTTTGAACTTTTCTGCACTTACTACATTGTTAACTTTCAGATATAATATCAAAATATATTTTATCCTTAAGTGATTATATCATTTTGTAATGTAAGGATAATATATATTTTTATTAAATGCATAATACAAAAGCTTAAGGAATTATAGTGCTTAGTATGATTTATCACATTTAAGCAATAAAGATTAATTAATGTTACATGCACCACAAGTCTATTAAGAACGTATGATTATGTGTTTATATTAATTAATGTTTATCAATTCATAATCATTCATATGATTGTTAGATATTTAAGCATATAGGTTACTTACAAGTTTTGTTATCATCACAATCATATAAAATAATGCTGATAATCTCTTCGAGCATGAATTAGGAATCTCAAATCATACACATGGTAGCTAATCATGTGCATGCATTAAGCATAGAAAGGAATAAACAATTAGGAAGAAGATAATCTAAATTAAAAGTCAAACAACAATACAAGATCCATTGTTAAGATCTATCTAACCCAGGATAAAAGAAAATTAGAATATCATAATTGAATTAAAATTATCTAAAATATTAGCAAATGTTGTCATGAATGTTGGTTTCAAAATACAACTGATGAATTAATATTGAAAGGAAAAGAATATGAAAAATTGTAGCAAACTCTTTTCCCTTAATCTTCTTTGCTTAAAGCTTCCTCTCCTTACAAACCACTTCTTTGTTGCTCCTAAGCCCCTTTGTTCCTATGTCAAAACCTCTTTTAATAACCCAATTTAGGGTTTCTTTGCACCTCCATATGAACTCCCAAAGTTATTTTGTGTAAACATTATGAAAACTTCTAAATATATCAACTTCCCACACTAATGGTCTTTGGCGGTGCCCAATCCCTGTCTGCATTATCCAAATTCTAGTAGCTTGGGCATTGGTGCGCCCAAAATCTTTTCACATCAAAGAAATTTTGGTATTTTGGTCATAACTTTCTCATCCGATATCAACATCATGTAATTCTTAATTTTTTGGATAGATAATTTGAAGGGATACATCTTTCATGTTGAAGACATTTTTTAAATCAATTGACCTATTTGTCAAAATTTTCCTACAAGTTATATCTTTTGTAATCTTTAATAGTTTTAATACCTAAAACAGAAACTGACTCCATTAAGTTCAATATGTAATCAAAACCAATGAAATTAAATCAATTAAATATCCAAAACATGTGAATATAGGTATTAAAATATGATAAATATGATCTTATCATGAAGCTCTCTTCAGACCTTTTGAATGTTGGCTCGATGTTAACTTCTTCTAGAAATGCATTTCAGATCATCTAAAGTTAATCTCTCACATTCTAAAGTTCCTTCTGACCTTTGAAGCATGGACGTATCCTTCTACACATGCTTCTAAAGATCTTTTGATGGTTTAATATGTTCTAAACTTTCACTTCTGAAACTCATGTCCCCCATCTAAAGCATCTTCTTATAAGGCCCTGAAATTTTTAGGTATATTGGGTTTCAATTTTTATAGTTTGGTATGCAGTACATGTGAACATACTTAGATTTTGGGAAAACTTTATTATGCAAAGTCATGAAATCATGAGGATTACTATCATTAATATGCGAATGAGCATTGAAGTACAATAACTTATGTTAAATAGATGGAAACAAGTTGGAAAAATTGAATAAAAATGAGGTAGTGAACTATGTATACACAATTAGTGAAAATTTAAAATTTAATTAGAAAAATTATTAGAATCATGTGGAATATTATAGACAACATGTGATTTTTAATGGGAATGGTCCAAAATTATTGAAGAAATGGAACAAAAGATGATGAAAAATTAGCAAATACATTGCATGTACACAAAGTGAAATAGGTAGCTAGAGCACCATACAATTTTGCAATACAAATTTCAAATTAAAGATGGCTTTTGGCCATCTTCTCTCCCATTTGCATATTCAGCCCTTGCTCCCCAATCTCCTTGCATTTCCACCTCTCCCAAATGAAGGATTTAGGCTATGTTGATGGGAGAAATCAATTGGAAGTTAATTCAAGCGTGATTTGCAGCTTATTCCATCAAGAATTCTCTTGATTCAAGTGTATTAGAATTACCAAAATCCCAGGGACAATAATTGTAGGTGGGACCCACCAAAGGAATCACAAATTTAAGGTATGTAATCCATTATTATAATTATGAATATATGGTTGTTTTGTTGATGGATGGATGAATTAATGATCTTTGCTTAAAGTGGATCAAGTTAGGGTTTGTAAAATTTGTAAATTGGTGATATGGGCTGTAATTAGCATATTTGATACATGATTACTGACTGATTAAAATCAGTTAGGGATTGGCAATTAAGTGTACAGCTAGTTCCACATTAATATTTTTTAATGAAGTTTAACGCAAATTTTCCCACTAATTAGGCTATAAATTTGGAAAGATATTAAAGCATCATTAATTTTGTAAATTTGATTTTAAGAGTTGTGCAAATTTCTTAATTAATTAAGGTAAGCAGGTAGTTATTTTAAGTTGTTTTAAGTTCAATTTGATTCCTTTGAATGATTACAATTTGGGCACTTATAATCTGAAATTTTTGTATATGAGTTAAATGATTTAAATATGCATTATATGTCCCATGGAACCATAATTAATATACTATATTAGTATGAATTAAATTATAGTGAAAACAATAGAAAAATCAGATGAAATTTGGATGATTCGGATGAACAGTGCACTAACAGAATGCCTAACCAAGTACCCCTCTTGAGGTTGATTAAAAACTAATTTAGTGATCTTATTTTACAAAAATAAAAATATATGGTTAAAATATATATAACTAAATACTAACATACCAAATTTCATGAACAAATTTCACTGTTTGACCCCTCAATAAATATCCTGAAAATGAGATGCTGATAGCGTCCCTCCCTTTTGAAATTTTGCTTTATTTTTAATCATCCCATTTTCACTTAATTTAAGCTAAAATTTTAAAAAAAATTCTATTATAGTATTTTTAATTGATTTAAAAATTTTGAGTGGCAAAAGAGATGTATAATTTCCTCTAACATTTTTTCTTAATATTTTAATATTTTAATTTTAAATTGCTAAATTTACATTATTTTGACCTAAAATTTAGATCAAATATTTTTCATATTATTGGGAGTATATAGAAAAATTTTAGGTTAAGTGGATATTTATAAACTAAGAATTTTATTTTAGAAATTACGCATATGTATTCTACACCCTTAAGAGTACCAGTAAATTATGATTTTGGCGTCTGGTTGGTGCAGAGCCCAGTGTGACTCATATGTGTATTTTATGATGGTCATGGGGCTAACTTATTTCTGCCATGTGACGAGGAGTGGCCTGGTTGGCTAGTGGACGGTTGTGTGGGTAGCCGGCACGGTCGGGCGTTGCTATTGGCTTGGATGACCTGATTATTATAATTGGTCTGAGTAGCTTGTGTAGGCGTGTTTATGGAGAACTAGTACTCTTGTGAGGCGATGAGGATGGGGCGCCACTGGATATAGCAGTATGGCTGTGTGGGCCTGGTAAGCTTCTAGCCGGGGGTGCCAGGATGGACCTGACACACTGAAGAGTAAAAGGGTAGTTTTCTAGTTTGTGTGCCTCTTGGAGAGGAGTATGTGGATGATGGTGGAGCTGTGTACTAATGTAGGAGGAATTCGTGGATTAGCAAACAAAAAGGGCAGTATGATTTATCGATATTCGAGCTGGTGATGACCAATTAATTATGCATACAATATCATTATGAGTATGTATATAAAATAATTAATGAGATTTTAACATTAAACCTAGCCATTGACTGACTATGACATCCTGCATATGGCATGGCATGTTTCTCTTGGTTGCATTATTGTTTACTGCTCTATTTGCCACTGTTTATTACATTATTTATAGTCATATTTTTTTGCTTACTTGCTTATTGAGTTTTGCCCAGACTCACCCTTTTATTTAAGTTTTTAGCTAACAAGTCAGAGGATGAAGCCCAATAGGGTGTTGGGTCTTGTGACGGGGCTAGGCTATGACACTAATAGAGGCTTTACTCCTTTTCATGATGTATGATGATGTATATTATTGAATGGATTTTGGATGTATGTTAGACATGTATTATTACTTAGTTATACAACATGTCATTTTATGGTGTGGGTATATATAATTTGACAGCTAGGGTACAGTATATCCTAATCTTGTTCTGTAGGTGTTGTAGTGATGTGTGTTGAGGAAGTGACAGTTATATAATTTGTGTAGGAAATGATAGGGCCTAGATGCAGCCATATTATGTTTGCATATTTGAGGGTATTTATTGTATAATTATTGTAGTTTAGCATGTTATATACAGGATAACGGTGGTAAATCAAGGGAGATTCTGCCATAATTTTGCTATAATTTTCTCTGAATTTACCACTAGTGACACTCTAAGGAGGAGGGGCGTTACACTTCTGAAGTTACTCTGAGGCTTTTGCTTCCTTCTGAATTCAAAATACTTCCTTCCCCCAAGAAAAGCTTTATTTATCATCTATGCAAGATGAATTCCTTCATTATGGTCTCTGACATCCAATAAATTCACTCAATTGCATTAGCATGACATCTCTCATAATTTCCACTTTTTGGAGCTTGGTCTACATTGTGGGATCGAATGGGCAATGTGGCATCCACACGTTGGAATCTTATGTTGTAATGCTATAAAGTTTAGGTGTTGTGATGCCCAAAAGCTGGAAACTCTTTGGTCCTTATTGTGTTCCTTGATTTCTTGGATTTTAATTAGAGTGCACAACCTACAAAACTATGATCAACAAATCATATTATGAGAAAAATAAACTAAAATGCATGATTAAAACTTGGAATTAACAAACTAGAACTAATGCAAACTAGTATAAATCAACTAAAGATGCAATCAATAACTACATTAATGCAAAGAAACAAAAAGAAAAGAGAGTTTAGAAACTTGGGTTTCCTCCCAAGGTGTGGTTAATTTATAGTCATCGCCCAAACTCTTCCTCCTTCAGAATGAATTAAGATTGATAGTTGTCTTGAGATGGTCAACAACACAATCATAATACAGCTTTAAGCACTATCCATTGAATTTGAAACTCCCTTTTTCTTCATGATAAAGTTCTACAGCACCATATAGGGAATGGGCCTAACCATTTTGATCTCAATTTTCTAGGAAACAACAACCAAAGCCTTGGATTGTAAAGTAGCACTTTCTAACATGGTAAAATTCTTTTCACTGAATATAGTTGTCATGCCATGCTTTTGCCCACTCTTTATAAATCATAGCATTCTCATATGTGTCATAATGGAACTCATCCATCTCATTGATTTACAGAAGACATTTTTCATTGGCTGCCTGAATGCTTATGTTTAATTGCTTCATGGCCTAATATGCTCTTTACTCCAACTCAACTGGAAGATGGCATGCCTTTCCATAAACCAAACTATAAGGAGACATTCCTATAGGTACCTTAAAAGTAGTCCGATATGCCCACAGAGCATCATCTAACTTTTGTGTCCAATCCTTATGAGAAATTTGGTCTGTTTTCTCAAAATAAGCTTCACTTCTCTGTTGAAAATTTTTGCTTGCCCATTGGTTTAAGGGTACTAAGCAATTGTTGCTTTGTGCTTAACTCCATATTTCAATAAAGAGCTTCAAATTGCTTATTATAGAGGTGTGTTCCTTCATCATTGATAATAACTCTCCGAGTTCCAAATCTTGTGAGGATATTTTTTAGGAGAAAATTAAGCATCACCTTTCCGTCAATGGAATAAGTTGCAACTACCTCAACCCATTTTGACACATAATCTACTATGAGGATATATTTATTGCTGTAAGAAGAAAAAAATGGTCCCATAAAGTCAATGCTGTGCAAACATAAAAGAGCTCAACTTCCAGAATATTCTTCAAAGGAATTTCATTCCTTCTTGAGATGTTTCTAATTCTTTGACATCTATCATAGGTAACAACAAAAGCATGAGTATCTTTAAATAATGTAGGCTAATAGGAACCTGATTATAACACCTTGGCAGTTGTTCAATTCCCTCCAAAATGGCCTCCACACTCAAGCGTAAGGCAATGCGTGAGAATATTTTATTGGTCCCATGTAGTAGATAGCTTAAGAGGGGAGGGATGAATTAAGCATATTGAAATTATGGCCAAATAAAAATGAATGTGCCGAGCATGAATAATATTGTAATGCATATGTAATTTCCATAGTTGTTCATTCAATCATGATGTCCGCTCCACATACAGATTTGGCTTTCCTTAACTATTCTCATTTTATGTAGATTATTGTGTGTGTAATGATATTTGAAATGTAATAATAAGACAATAGCATGCAAAGTAAACCAATCAAGCAAATAATATACACAATAATTTTTATACTGGTTTGGGCACCTACTCCCTATGTTGACTCTTCCAAGAACACACTCATTGTGCCTTGGGTTCCACTATCAATTATAATGAAATATGTTAGTGCTACCAACACTCTTCTAGATTCCATTTCTAGGTGGCATAACTAGTGCTCCTAGCACTCTTCTAGATTCCAGGTCTAAAGGGTGTAAACACTGTGCACCCAACACTCTTTCGAATTCCAGTTACAGAAGGCATAAATACAGTACTCCTAGAACTCTTCTGGATTCTAGCTCTAGGGGGCATAAACAAGTATTCCTAACACTCTTCTGGATTCTAGCTCCAAGGGAGAAAAAACATAGTGGTTTTTATGAGCTCACCACAAACTCATATGGCTGATGAACAATAATGAAGTTGTACATTTTTTTACCTCTTTACTAGGTTGATTTGTATAGAGTTTAAGCACATATAAAATGACTAGTTAAAGTAGAGAAAAAATCAATACTTCAGAAATATGATTATGATAGATCTTTGAAGCTTATCATCTATTAGTGCAATGGAGTTGAATATCTTTGAGGAAGCATTGTCTAATTGAGAGAGGTTATTCTTTTAGGCACTTTTCTTCTTTTCATTTTTCTATTAGCTTCCTCAAACTTCTTCATTAATACTGCACCACCTTTATAAATTTTTGCCCATTGGAGGTAGATGGCTTCCATTGAATGTTGAAGACCGTTCTGAATTTTCTCTCATTAAAAAGCTCTCTCCTTAATATACACATTCTAGCTAGAAATCCTTCAACACCATCCTTGAAGAAGATGCATTTTTGGTTTTGGAAAACACCAGATGAAGACATTTTGCATGACTAACTCTTTCATTCTTTTGAAAAGATGCACAATAAACTTGAAGGGATGTAGGCTCTGAGAATTGTAATCTTTGTCAAAGCGAAGACTATTTTCCTTTAAATTTCTTTCCATCTTCAGCTAAGCTTCATTTATCTAGTAGTTAATAAGATTTGCTTCGAGTGAAAGTTTGACTAGAGAGTAAAACTAGCATTATTTGGTATAAGTAGCTTCTACTCATCATGATGTGCCATAGTAATTCATCCATAATTTGACAAACAACGGATAAAGATATTCTGCATGATTGACTCTTTCATTGTTTTGGAAAGACGCACGTTAAACTTGAAGGTATGTAGCCTTTGAGAGTTGCAATTTTTGTCAGATCGAAGACTACTTTCCTTTGAGTTTCTTTCCATCTTCAGCTAAGCTTAATTTTTTTGGTGGTTAATAAGATCTGCATCAAGTGAAAGTTTGACCAGAGAGTACAACCAGCATTGTCTGGTATAAGTAGTTTCTACTTGTCATGATTTATCATAGTAATTCAGCTATAATTTGTTTCACAATTTTATCTAAGCAAGTCCAGTATGTCTCTTGTAAGTAATCAACAAATTGGCTCTGAGTAGACCCATAAGATAGAGTCAACAACTTTGTCTGAAAATTCGTCTGAGTCCATTGTAGCACTCCTATTTCATCTTTTGGTTTGTCTAAGGTAAGTAATAGATGAATTGTAGAGGCACATAGAAAGTTTTTTTTTTCTAATTGTTCACCAGATGAAGTAGCTTTGTCTATTGATTTGTCCGAAGTAAGTTACAGATAACCCTTGATGGCGTGGACAAAGTTTCTTCATAGCAGTTCAATTGATGAATTCACTATCTTTTGATTTGTCTATAGAGAGCTATAGGTGACTTTGATTGTGCAAACAAAGTTTCTTTACAGCGTTTCAATAGATGAATTTAATTTATCTTTTGATTTGTCTATAGAGGGCTAAAGACCAATTTTTGAGGTGCAGATGATATCTTTCAATTAACCATTTAATTTATCTATGCAAATTCAACTAAATCTACTATTCCATATTTACTTCATCTTCTACTTTGTCTATAGTAAGTTATAAACAAATTTCTTATTCTCCTTTTGTTTAAGATAGACTTCATATGAAATATAAATGCTTGAATAGTTTGACTTTGTCTTTAGCTCTACTATTGTCTAAGTTTGGTTTCATTTCATCTTAGCTTTTGCAATCTGGATTCATCTATGTTGCTAATAGATGTTGTATAGGATAAATTTATCTAAATTTTTCATGGAATGATTTGTCTGAATTCGACTAAGGCATGTGTTGTCTGATATTGATTTTGTTTATAGAAGATTTCTGTAGCAATTGAAGCTTTGTTTATAGTGCATTTTGATATCTTTGGTATAGATATATCCTTTATTGAAGTGTGTTCTAATTGCATGGACCAGCTAATTCAATCACATTTAAATGCTTGGACAATATGACTTCAGATATGCTTTATAGCTTTTTTTCAAAGTTTCAATGCATTCTTTCTGAGCATTTAGATCTTCTTCTAGCGTAGTGGACCTTCTTGTTGATGTAATCCTTATATACGCTATCCACTATAGTTCAGTTGTTTCCTTGTATATTATTTATATATTTTTTTTGCAATACTTAAGAACATAATTATCAGTACCATAAGTATTCACTCATATGCTGTTGCTCATCATTAAAACTTGGTTGTTTTCCACATATACCATATTGGTTCAACATATCTTTCATCTCTTCCTCTGGCACAAATCTTCTTATGATTTGACCAACAAAATGCTTGTAAAGAATTGGTTCTCCCTAATAGTAATGTTTTACATCAGACAAGAACTGGTTCTTTTGATGATAAGACATATCAAATGGTATGATCTTTCCTATAAGATAATTCACAAAATCTACATACCATGGAAAGGATTTTGCTGATGTAATAACAAGGATTTGCTCATTAGGAAATTGATCACCAATGGGAGGTTTTTGTAATCCTTCATCTTCCAGTAATTGAGTCTTGAAAGGTGGTCTGCCATAAGGTTTTCTATACCCTTCTTATCTTTGATTTCAAAATCAAATTCTTGGAGCAATAACACCCACAAGATGAGCCTTGATTTTGCATCTTTCTTAGCTATAAGATATTTTATTGCAAAGTGGTCAGTGAACATAATTACCTTATTGCTAATGAGATACGATCTAAATTTATCAAAAACAAAAGTTATTGCCAACAACTCATTCTTTTTTATGGCATAATTGAGTTATGCATCATTGAGAGTCTTACTAGCATAATAAATAGCATAAAATGCCTTATTCTTCCACTTCCTTGAAACTTCTCCGACCACGTAGTCACTTGCATTGCACATTAACTCAAAGGGTTTATCCTAATTTGGTGCAACAACAATGGGGGTTGAGACAAGCTTCTTTTTAAGAATATTGACTGCCTTCACACATCCATCATTGAATTCAAAAGGTGTACTTACACAAGCAGATTTGAGAGGAGCTTAAAAATTTTAGAGAAATCCTTGATGAACCTTCTATAAAATCCTGAATGTCCAAGAAAACTTTGAATTCCTATGATAGTAGTTGGTGGTGGGATTTTTTCTATTGTCTCTACCTTGGCTCGATCAACCTTAATTTCTTTGCATGAAATTCGATGGCCCAAAACAATACCTTCTTTTGCCATGAAGTGACACTTTACTTAATTCAACATAAGATTTGTTTGTTCAAATCTTTCCAAAACCAATTTCAAATTTTCATGGCAATGATTAAAATATTTACTAAATATAGAGAAATCATTAATGAAAACTTCAATGATTTTCTCCACCATGTTAGAAAAATTGCCATCATACATCTTTGAAAACTAGTTTGTGCATTACAAAGACCGAAAGGCATTTGTCTAAAAGTAAATATACCATATGGGCATGTGAATGTAGTCTTTTCTTGATTTTCTAGAGCAATGGCTATTTGATTGTACCCTGAATGTCAATTTAAGAAGTATTAATAACCAAACCCGTAAGTTGATCCAACATTTGGTCAATGAATGGCAAGGGGAAGTGATATTTTCTTGTAGCTATGATAAGCTCATAATATATCATGTTTTTATACATAAATTTACATGTTTTGGATATCTTTTTACATGATTTTAGCAGTGTATATAGACATTCAAGTTAATATTGCATTTAATAAAGTTGTTAATGTTTCAAACATCAAAATTGTAAAATGGAGCTGATTATGATAAAGGTGCAACTTTTGAAGAAGTTTTTGTATAGATGGGGACTGATTTGGAAAATACATTCACCATAAACATTGTATCCCTTTTTCATATCTTTGCAATACATCAAGAATTATAAGATTCTGAGTTTAGATGAAAAATTTATGGTCAAAACACTGCAACTATCTCCAAAACTTCAAATGTGCTAAAATAATAACTTCAGAAGTTGGAAAATTTGCATTATTTTGAGGCAATTTGTGGCATAAAAGTAGGATGATTCATATGATTATCTATCCAACTTCTTAGGATTATTATATTTGATTTTGATGATAACAAAACTTATATTAAGATAAAATAATATATGTTCTTAAATCATAAATATGCATAATTATGATTTGATAAATGTTAATTGATAATGTGAAATGTATACATAATCATGAATGTTTAATTATGCAA
>JAYJMB010076337.1:0-32028 GCA_036873735.1 Pouteria campechiana
ACTTACTTGCAGTAGTTACATTCAACTCCAAATGGGTTGCCTAAAACTGGTTTCTCATGTTCCCATGCAATATCATTAAACTTGGTCTTGGTTTTATTCTCCGTATCACTCTTATCTATTGACATTTTCAAATTTCAACCTAAATATATCAAATCAAAACAACATAACATTCACAAAACACAACATTAACATCTTTAAGACTTGAATACTTTTGAAAATGTAAATCTTCACACTGTATGCATCCAACGATGTCTAAAAAGGACTCTACACATTCAAAATCAATCAACAAACATATTTACAAATTTTAGAAAAAAAATTTATTTTTCATAATTATTTCAAAATAATTATTTAAAAATTTGTGATAAATAAAAAATTGTCACAGATATTTTTCTGGTTATATTTATAATGCTATGATACCAACCGTGAATTAATACAGCATATATAAATATATTTTTTATTTATTCAATAAAAATTATTATCCATATTAAAATATAAAATTTAAAAAAACTAAAAAATCTGTTTACATAAGATTCATAAAATTATTGCTTAAAATAGCTAGTTCTAGAGCTTTTATCATGATCCAAGCATTATTTTTTTAAAGAAATAACGGTTTAGGTTTTTTCCCAAAATTAGTAATTTTTCAAAAAAAAAAATTTTTTTCTTGGAAATCACTTGTTTCAACAGATCTAACTTCAAATCTATGTTTTGATGCATAAAAATTGGTTAATTTGGGATGCATCAAGTGATTTGGGGATTTTCTTTAAATTTGGTGTTCATCCCCAATCTCCATAAATCGGACAGATTTTCATGCTTAAATCACAAATGAAGTTTTGATTTTCATGCTAACAATTGATTTCGAACAAAAAAAACAAGAAAAAGTTAAGAAAATCATGCATTTCATACCTTCAACGTGTTCGAACATCTGGCCCCAAAATCCCCTTTTTGATCTTCCAAATCAAGTTGTTATGAACAAAAAACTCAAATGGAATGTTTGATTTGGCTGTTAGAATCTGCGACAACGAAGCCTGGGAGGGAGACAACGTCCGAATGGGTCATGTATTCACTCTGACCGATAATATTGGTCTGATTATCGGCGATTTATCGGCAATTTATTGCCAAAATCAATAATTCACGAAATTATCGATAATATCGTGGATATTATCAATAAATATGGGGAAAACATGATAATATCGATTTTCAGTAACTTTTTTTATCAATCAACCATAAAAACAATATTATCGACAATAATATCGATATTGAATTTACTGCTCCTATCTTTGGCCTTGAGTTTTAACTGACCTTTGCACCAATTAGATGTAAAGAATGCTTTTCTGAATGGGGATTTAGAAGAGGAATTATATATGAGCTTGCCATCTGGGTTTGAAGAAATGATTGGTGTAAATAAAGTTTGCAGTTTAAAAAAGTCATATGAACTCAAATAGTCTCCTAGGGCATGGTTTGAACGCTGTGGGAGAGCTGTGAAAGGTCATGGTTATTGTCAAAGTCAAGCAGATCATACCATGTTTTACAAACATTCAAAGGATGGGAAAATTGTCATCTTAATTATTTATATAGATTATATAATCTTGATAGGTGATGATACTGCAGAATTGGAGAGACTAAAGAAGAAACTTGCTGATGACTTTAAGATCAAGGACTTGGGTGCATTAAAGTATTTTCTTGGGATGGAGTCTGCCACATCTAAGGATGGTATATTTGTTAACTGAAGAAAATATATACTAAACTTGCTTGGTGAAACAGGGTTGATAGGCTGCAAGGCTGCAGAAATAGCAATTGAACCTAACTTGAAGCTACTAGGCCTGAGGATGTGATAAATCGGGAACAATACCAAAGGCTTGTTGGAAGACTTATTTACTTGTCTCATACACGTCCTGACATAGCTTTTGTACTAAGCATGGTGAGCCAATTCATGCACTCACTAGGATAAGAACATTTTGATGCCATGTACAGGATCTTGAGATACTTGAAAGGAACAGCTGGAAGGGGTCTATTGTTTAAAAAAAAAGGGGCACGTACAAGTTGAAGTCTACACTAATGCAGACTGGGCTGGAAGCATAACTGATAGAAGATCAACATCAGGTTATTGCACCTTTGTTGGAGGCAACCGCATCACTTGGCGAAGTAAGAAACAAAATGTGGTTGCTAGGAGTAGCGCTGAAGCTGAGTTTAGATCTGTTGCTCATGGGATATGTGAAGTAATGTGGATAAAAAGACTTTTAGGAGACTTGAAGATCACTAACCAGTCACCGATGAAGGTGTACTATGATAGTAAGGTGGCCATCTCCATTGCGCATAATCTAGTTATTTACGATAGAACCAAACATGTAGAAGTGTATAAACATTTTATCAAAGAAAAACTCGATGCTGGATTGATTTGCATGCCTTACATCCCAACTAAAGATCAGGTTTCAGACATACTCACAAAGGGGCTACATAAGAAGCAATTTGATAGTTTAATTGGCAAGCTAGCTATGGAAGATATCTTCAATCCAGCTTGAGGGGGAGTGTTGGAATTTGGA
Source organism: Pouteria campechiana (assembly GCA_036873735.1). Classification (NCBI taxonomy): domain Eukaryota; kingdom Viridiplantae; phylum Streptophyta; class Magnoliopsida; order Ericales; family Sapotaceae; genus Pouteria; species Pouteria campechiana. The sequence goes on from JAYJMB010076337.1 coordinate 2,541, forward strand.
AAATAGGGATTTGGCTGTGATACAGCCAAATATTGAGAGATTTAATTAACTTTAAATATTATAATTTGGTCAATGGTGTAAAATAGGAAAGCTAGTTATTAGCCAGCTATTGTAGGGAGATTTTTCCTGTTTTGAGTTGTAATTTTCTCTATAAGAGGACTCTCATGTAAAGCATATTTAGTTAATATACAAAAAACCCTCTCTGTTTATAAAAACGTCTAATGACATTCCTATAAAAACTAGCTAACCCATGAAAACTATGAACCTCATGAAGGGATTTAGGTTCGGGCCAATCTCAAATAGCACTCACCTTAGAAGGATCCATAGCTAAATCATGAACTAAATTATCAAGTCTCAGAAAGATCACATCAGTTTGCATAAAATAACACTTCTTGAGATTCACATACAAATTTTCAACACGAAGTGTTTCAAGAACATGTCTCAAATGAACAATATGATCTTTCTTAGAATAGCTGTAAATCAATATATCATTAAAATAAACTACCAAAAATTTTCCAATGAAAGGTTGTAAAATATGAGTCATCGCCCTCATGAAAGTACTAGGTGCATTTGACAATCCAAAGGGCATACTAACCATTCATACAACCCATCTTGAGTCTTAAAGGTAGTCTTCAACTCATTGTCAATTCTAATTCAGATTTGATGATATCCACTTTGAAGATTGATTTTGGAGAACCATTGTGAGTCAGTCATTTAGTCCAACATATCATCCAATTGAGGTATTGGAAATCTATACTTGACTGTTATTTTGTTTATGGCTTGACTATCCACACACATTCTCTAAGACTCATCTTTCTTTGGAGCCAACAAAGCAGATACGACATATGGACTTACTCTTTCAGGAATAAAATCCCTGTTGATCAACTCATCCACTTGCTGTTTGAGTTCAGCCTATTCCTTGGGATTCATTCGATAATGTGGTAAATTTGGCAATTGTGAACCCAGTACTAAATCAATAGCATTTTGTATATCCCTCATGGTGGTAACCCATTTGATAATTCTTTAGGGGCCACATCCCTAAATTCATTCAAAAGATTTGCAACTTCCGATGACTAAACAACAGACTCATCTACACTGATACTAGGTTCAGATTTTCATACTAACATTAACACTAAACCCGACTCTTTACTCTCCTTCTCAAATTCTCGTTTAGCCAGAATATTCAAAGGTCTTTTCTCTGAGGATTCAATGGGAGAAATTTTCTTTTAAGGTTTTTCTCTTACTGATGGTTTGGCTGGTCTCAAAAGAATAGATTTTCCATTGTGCTTGAAAATATGTGTTTGATTTTCCATAGTGTATGACATTCATATTAAATAACTGAGGACGACCAAGCAAAATATGAGCCACATTCATTGGAAGAACATTATACCATATTTGGTCCTCATAATCTGCAATGTTAATTGGAACCAAACATCTTTCATGGATAGATAGTGTAGTTTTATCTATGCACGCTACTCTGTACAGTTTAAGATGAGGCTCAAACTTCAATTTTATCTTGGTTATACTAGCTTTTGATACAACATTCATGGCACTATCCCCATCAATAACAACTTTGCATATAACGTTATCACACATGAAAAATGCTGATATGCTTCCAATCATCCTTAAAATCAAGAGTAGACAAAATGCATCTTATGACACCTACATGCTCAACATCATACTGTTTTTCATCACACTCTTAAGTCTAGATCCTCAGGTTCATCTAATTAATTAGCAACATAATTTATTTTCCTCTCATAATAATCCTCAGTTTTCTCAGCTTCTATTGTAAGAGTATGATTGGGACAATGTGATGTAGTGTGACTCACCCATAACACTTAAAACATCCAACCTCTACACTCTAGGACATGAGCTGGATGCAACATTGGAGCTAGCATTCCTAGAGAAATTTTGAACAAGGTTATTACTACCTTTACTCTGTGAACTAACCCTTTGGTTAAACATTGACCTGGATGTATATCTAGTTGCCTGAGTCTCCCATACTTAGGAAGTGAAATGTCTGAAGGGTGGAGACTTTTGATACTTCGCAAGTTCCAATGCCTTATAAATTGCCTCTTCAAGGGTATATAGAGCATATATGACCAGTTCTTATTTCAATTCAGGTTTAAGATCATTGATGAATTTAACACGTATCACCAACCGTTCCTCATTAATTTGACATTTCAAGAAGAGATTATCAAATTTCTGATAATATTTGGTGACAGTCTTGGTTTGTTGTTTTAAACTCATCCATTGGTTCATTAGTTGGTTTCTGTGAAAACGAGGCACATATTCTAGTCATAATTTATTTTTCATTTCAGTCCATGTGATAATGTGTGCCTCTCTACTCTCTTCTATATCCCTTTCCACGCCTAACCAATAATGTTGGACAGATTCTATCAATTTCATCTTTGCAATCGGATACACTGTGCATTTGTCATGTTGTATCACTCAAAGAGAGATTCAGTTATCCAATCGATGAAGGTGTCAGGATTAAACCATTCATCAAAACTAAACATATCAACCTTAACTTTTTTTTGTGACATCATCATCCCCAAGGACATGCCTACAGTCAGCTACCATATTTTATTGTAGCTAATGTGGGGATGTCTCGTAATTGAGCCGTATTTTGTTACTAAGGTTCAGTTACATGTGTCTCTCTAACATTTGGAAACTCTTCTGGGTTTTCAACTAGAAATTTCTACTAAAACCTACAGACTGAGAATGACCCCTCAGTGCACCCAGAGGAGGGAGAATACCTTGACGTTGATAGTGCGGTCTTTCTGGATTTTGATTATGCCCATTGGGAGAAGTTTGACTTATATTAGGTTCGAGAAAATCTACCACCGACTCATCAATAGGACGTTTGCTTAAATGCTTGAGTATAGATTGTGTTTGGGCTTCTAACTGGTTTTGAAACTAGGACAAGGACTTAGTGAAGTTGACTTGTTTTAAGGATAGGTTATCACATTTTTGAGCTAGAGAATCATATTTTTCATTGATGTGTTTTCAGGTTTGGGACAATTTCTCAACTATGCTTGCAAGTTCTGCATTGGTAACCATGATGGGTGCAACACGAGTGACTCAAGATGAATGGATGATATAATTCGAAACACAAAGATTTATGCCACTATAATATAAAATTTACACCATGTAATTAACACAAATATGTTAAATAAGTCACCAAAGCAAACAGAATAATAGAAGGGATTCTAACTTGACCAACAAATAAAAGTTTAATTCAAGTTCAAGTGGAAGAAATATACCCTTTAAGAAGCCCTAACAACCTTTCTCAAGTATCTGTATACCAAACTGCAATTTCTGAAGGAAAGGGTTTTCTAAAATTTCTAAAAAATGAACTTTTCTGCAATTTTCAGCAAAGACAAGGGCGTTTTTGCAATTTCTGGAACAAGGGAACTATTTTGCAAATTTCTGGAATAGAGACTTATTTTCAAGGTCTAAAGTTGGATTTAGTTTCAAGTAGAAAGAAGTAGGAGAGACTATTTGCAAAAAACCCCCATAATAACGATCCAAAGGCCGTCTTCCCTACGGACGCACGAATCGGTGGCGTAGGTTTCGAAATCCATTGGACTTACTGTCAGTGGCTATGGAAGACGCCGGAAAGAAGGTTGGAGAGTTCCGAAAGCACAGGCAGTGGTCAGCAACGCTGGAGAGGCTTTCTGATGAAGCTGGGGTGGTCGATTCTGTAGAAGACAGCTACTAGAGCTGTCGAAAAATGCTTTTCGACGCTGTAATGTTGCTAGATCTGGAAGCAAAGGCTTCGAAAGAGACTTCCGACACCTCTAGTAAAGTTTCTGACTCGATGGGTTGCCGGAGCAGAGCCAGAAGTCACCAGAGATGGGGAAGATAGCATCGACAATGGGATTCGACACCTGCTATGGTGGTTTAGACGTTTTGAGTCACCGGATTTGAAAGAGGCAACCTTAGATAGTGTCGGATTGGCCAAATCTGTTGTTTGGTGGTCAGATTGAAGTTGGATGAGGTTTGGTCACCCATGCAAAGTTGGACGACTTCAATAGATGATAGAGATTTTGAGATGTGAAAGATAAATCCTAGGGTTTGCTCTGATACAAAATTGATGCAGGACAAGTAGGAAGAAAAGAGATGAAAGAGGAAGAAACCTCTTAAAGGGATAAGGAGAGAAGAAAAAGGAGAAGTAGAGAAGAATTTATGGAGAATTAGGGCAAAAAAAGTAATTAATGTATTCAATCATTAAGTATTTTTAACCCTAATACAAGCTACTATATTTATAGACTTAAAAGCAAAACCCTAAAATACACGTAAAAAGCGTGTAAAAAATAAAATACTAAAAATAACCTCAAAATCCATAATCACATAAACATACCCTAATTGCTACGATTGCGCCTAGAATAAGTACGAATTGGGCGCACATCATGATCCCCATCAATAGCAATGTGAGTTATTTACATTGTCCATGTTCTGTAGTTAAACCAAAACATCTTTTCAATATACAAGAAATTACACAATCTCAACTCTTAATGATAAATGAAAATTTCATTATGCAAGTCTTACATGAAATTGACAGTTTAAATACCCTAGCTATTACTGCCGCTTTTTCGTGAGGCCAATTTCTTGACCAAATATCTGGTTTGATATTTTGTGTTGGATATGTCCAGTGGATATATCTGGTTACTTTGAGCCCTAGTTTTTGAATTATGAGGTTATTTCTTCTGAGTTTCAGTTTCAGTTGCTCTGTTTGGATGGCTGGAATTTTGATGAGAATTTTATGCTGCATTAGATGATGATGTGATGTTTGTGTCTGTCTTGACATTGTCTGTCGCTGAATTAAGACCATAGGCAGACTGATACTTTGAATTGTCGTTGTTGCATGACTTATCTCTACTGGGTTCCAAATGAGAGGTTACTTCGGAGGTCGTCTGCTTGATTCATGTAATTTACCATTGAAATCAAACCTTTAAATTTGACTAAAGGGCTGGTTATGCATGACGATATGAATTGATAGGTTTGTTTTATTCTGGAAGTAGAGCTCTGTGTTGGAAGGAGAACTGAAAATTTGGGCTCGAAATCTTAAGAAACCATGATCTGGGTGTTGAAAAACATATTGTTGATCTATGAAGATGCGCAACAGATAACTAGATCCAGGACTGATGAAATTCTGACAAAAGAGGAAAGAGCAGCAATTCATAACTTTTTAATCTTCAGATTATATGCCTGTGGTAGCTTGAATTTTTTCTGTTATTACATGAGATTTTGTTTGGTGCTGAGATAAAGAACTGCTGAAATCAGTTTTAAGTCAAATTAGACTTTGTGAAATTCCTCATAGGATCCAAAGTCCTGCTATCAATTATACTTCTGAGGATCCATTCAAACCCCTGTGGATATTGAAGATCAGAAAGATGTAACTCCATGCTTCTCTTGCCATTTTACTCTCAAAACATTTATCAGCAATTCAGTCACATTGCTGCATCTTAGCAAAATGAATACTCAAGTGTCATATGCTGCAAGTAGTCATTTTATTTGAAGAGTATATTTCATAACTCAAAGGATCCATAATTTCTCTCTCATCATTAATGGCTACTGCATGGCCTCTCAGGATCTTTCAAACCTGAACAACTGTTAATCGATTGATTTTTTATTTTTTATTTTTTATTTTTTTATTTTTCGCTTTTCATATGTAACAGATATTTGGCACTTCTATATTCTCCATTTGAGCTTCATCTCACTTAACATATTGCTGTATCTGTGTTGTAGTAGATTTATAGACATCAATTTCTTATGCTATTTTGTTTGAATGAGTGTTCACTTTGTTGATAATTAAGGATATATCAATGGTCCTAAAAAAAGGTATTATCAATTTTGTCAGAGATAATATTATTTTTATCAAAGAATTTGTGAGAAAAATAAAACATTAATATTTTAAAACATTTTGAAATTTAATGAAACTCTATGATAAATTAAGGTAAATATAAATGCACATTTAAGCCAAAAATATTCCTTTAAATGTCTATGTTTAATGACCAATAAAAATACAGAAGATAAAGATACCCATTCATACAACCCCAACAAATTTAGTGTGACTTTAATACTTGAAAATTGAGTATATATTAATATAAACATGTAAACAGTAATAATACACACACACAAGGAGAAAAATGGTGAAAAAATGTTTTAGGTGATAATTTGTAATAAAAAAATGATAATATCTATGACATTTTCAATATATTGGAGATAATATCAATAATATCTGTGATTATATTGATAAATTAGAGATAATATCAATACTATCTTTGATATTACTTATAAAATCTAAAAGAAATAAAAATATTGGTTTTCCAAAAGATAATTTATCAGCAACCTCTCAAAATGATATTATCTGATATAATATTGACAAAGAGAACATTGGTTTCATTCGTTCGAATATATCACGAACCACTTCATTGGGCACCATTACACATTAGTATTTTGACTTTGTCCTCACTATTCAATATTTTCTTAAATGAAGACCACTTTAGCTTCAATGTTAAGCTGGATAACCAATATGTTTGTGAGCCTAGCAATTTAGCATTATCATTTTGACTTTGTTCTCGTTATTCAATATTTTCTTAAATGAAGACCACTTTAGCTTCAATGATAAGCTGGATAACCAATATGGTTGCGAGCCTAGCAATTTATATCTGCATTTCTGTATCCACTTGTCTGATACGCAATCATTGATTGTGCTCACATTGAGGCCTTTGTATCTTTTTAGATCGTGGGGCGGCTTTCACAAGAGGAAGTAATGGCTCAGCTACCTTCATTTCTGCCTGCCCTTTTTGATGCTTTTGGCAATCAGAGTGCCGATGTCCGCAAGGTCAGAGTTATCATCTTTTGTTTGCAGCAACTGTCATCAAACCCAATGAGTCGCATGTGCTATGAATGATTTTTCATCTTCTGTTTGAATTGAGTTAAAAAATCATTTGACTTACATGGGTTTGTGTTGGCTTTGGGTTGAAGGGCTGCTTCACTGAAACCCAGCTAACCTGACTAAGTCAACCCAACTATATGATGGAGCAGCTAACCTGATTTAAATCAAACCAACTATAAGGTGCAGCAGCTAACCTGTTGCAAATCAACCCAACCATATGAATTCAGCTCACTAAAGTTAGCTGTTCTAACAGTTGTGGGCATATTTGGTGGATTATACATTTATTTGACTTTCAACAGTTTATTGCATATTGATGCATTGTCTCTTCACGCTTTTGAATTTTCAGCAACTTTTTCTCAAACTGATCTTAACCCACTTGAGCCATGCCTGATCTTAACCCCCAATTAAATCTGAATTCACTTGGGCTGTGTGAGGGATTTTTTTCCAGCATTGTTTGGGTTGGGCTAACCTCTCAACCTGAATGCGGCACTCCTAGATCATTTCCTTTTAATTCAAGATAACTCAAAGTTGAAGGTGTTACATGAACTATTGTTTTTGTCATAAATACTTTAAACTGATTTTTATGAGATGTGTTTATGGGTGTTACCTCTGGATGCTGAGGGAAATTTCTGTTTTGGTTTAAAAGAATTTCAATGCTCTTCTCTCTTGGAAAAACCTGAAAAGAATAAAGATATCTGATATTTCAAAATCGGCAGTGAAGTGAAGAATGTGTTATGGACTGTGTTAGATTAACCAAGGTATGCTTGAGCCTTTTTCTGTCAAATTTCTAATTTATTTGACCAGAATTCTCAATATTCTTGCTGTCCATTCTAATTTCCACCTGTTTTACAGCTGCATTATAAATGTTATAATGCTCTGTTCTGCATGTTATCCGAAATGCCCACCTTATTGTCATTCTAGATTTGTTGTGCCCCCATATGCTACTCCTTTTAAAGAGCCTCATTTTTTTCTAATGGCTATGATATAGAATAAGAATGCTCAGAATGCTCTTATGTAGAATGTGATCAGATGGGGAAGACTTGATACCAGCTTTAGCTCTGATACCAAATTAAAAACCCTAATATTTTTCTACTCTTTATAGAAAATGATGTGCAAAATAAAACCTTAAATTTACTCATTAGTAAATAAGCAATTAAATAAAATATTAAAAAAATTTCTGATCTAAACTATTTATTAAGTCAATCTATATTTTGATCACCTGATGTCCATGCCTAATCCTAAATTAAATCTCAAAAATTCCAACTTGTAGAGTGTCTTCCTTCTTTTTGGCAATGGCTGATAATGCATTCATCCATGTTGGACAATTCAAGTGTATATAGAAAGATATTAAGGCATATACCATTTGATGAGCTTTCATCTTTTTTTCCATGTTGTAGTCTCGAATTTCTTCTTTTTATGATATCTTTTGAAAACTTGCTCTTCTGTTGAACATCTTCCCATTCATATCTTTTAGATTCTTGATCTTCTTAATTCTTAAATCTTCTACCATATTTAAATTTTTTATAATTTTAAGGTGGCCATCAAATAACGATTTTTTAGTAGGTACCAAATCTATTTCTTTCTGAGGAACAAGATGCCAAACTGATGTATAATGAGATTGGTAGAAAATTAGAAGGAACAAGAAGGATCCTCTCAAAGGAAAGGAGAAGAATTTAGCGGAAGAAGGGAATAATAGCACAATTAGAAGAGACGTGGAAGAGAAGGGAAAATTTGAAGAGAACTTGGGAATAGGAGTAGGGAGCAAGAGAACAGAGAGCTATTATTCAATAACCAATTACTGAAGTTGAAGGGGTTTTCTAGAATTTTTGGCAAAGAGGGGCTTTTATGCGAATCCAGAAACTGAGGGGGTGCCTTGTAATTTCAGAAGTTCAGGATCCTTTTTTAAAACTTTAGAATAGACATGACATTATAGGAAGTTCAGAAAGTCAGAGTTTGTCTGTAAACAACGCATAAAAAATCCCGTTTCAGCTAGCATTTTCTTCCTATCCTTCATTGCAATGGCTGATGGGTTTCTAGAAGATGGAAACCTGCTTGTACCAGATCTGCAATGGCAGCAACCTGAATGGCATTGGGCAGACACTGTCATCGACAAGTGTTGTTGCTGGTGTTGCGAGAGGAAGCCAATTTCCTTGGCACTAACAGACACAATTAAAGCAATTTCAGAAGCCATAACTAATGAATCTCGATCACTGCTGCATCAATCAGAGGGAAAAAATTGTGCAAATTTTCCACAATCAGGTCAGGCATGTGGTTGTAGCAGAAGAAAAAGGGTCCCAGTGGCTTATGGGAGATGGATGTCACATCGCCTGACAAGATGCACCATGCATCAGGCACATAATGATCATGTTGACAGTTTTGTGCAAACGTCTGGGAAACTATTGTGAAATTGCAGGCTAATGAAGATATTATGCAAACAGTAGGCTGTGTGACATATTGCCTATTGAGATGTGGTTGTTGCAAACCTGTCATGATGAGGAAGATAGATCTATTGCTTTGAGGGGATCAGACTCCAAGTGATCACTTTGACGGGATCAAGCCTAGAATTTAGGGAAAACCTAAATAATTTTATTAATAACCGAATGAAAAGCAATACAACATCTACATGTAATTTTAGATAAAAAAAACAACCATGATGACCTACTCACAGTAAGGCTAGAACTTGCATAAAAGAGACTAACTAGGCGAACCAAATACTTAGTCATTAAGCAATAACAACTACTCCATTTAGGTCAATGTATTTTAGGGAATAATCTACTATTATTACCCGAACTGGAATTTAAAGACCCTACACTAAATTAGTGTTTTATAAAATTGGGATCATAACATCACTCCTCTCTTGGAAACCTTGTCCTCAAGGTTGGCTGAAAATTTGTTTGTGTTATCGAATAAAAGGCTAAACTACAAATGATGAAGCCCTGTTTTGGTTTTGAGGACTTAAGGCTAGTAGCTTTTCTTCCTTAAGACAAGCTAGGACAACCGCTGTTATCATTGTGGATTGTCTGTAAATGCCCACTTCATGCTTTAACTACTTAAGCCCACTTATGAAACAACTTATTCGGTGAGACCTGTAGTTTGATTTGCGAGCTGTTCAAAACAAAACTGATACTTATGAATGGAAGAAGCTTAATGGGTTCCCCAACATAATCTTCATTTACATTCTGATCAAACACATGCAAATTGCTTCAACAAACTCACTCCACATAATTTTTCCTTCACTATTTTCAAGCCACTGTCATCATTGAAGAGTTGCTTTCTCTGGATGAAACTGGGCAAAAGAAACCTTTTGTGTCTTGGGAGTCAAATTAAATTTGGAAAATTATTCAGCTCGATAAATCCATTAAATCCAACCTGTTGGATCTTCATGGTCAAACCAAAGAAATTCAAAGCACGCAACTCATGGCTTGAATAATCCTTCTGCTTGGATTGAGAGTCAGATTTATCTCCTTCAACCTATGAATTTTGAATGACTTTTACAGATGATTCTTCGATAGCCACAGGTGGTGATAATACTTTGCTGAATTTAGAATCCAATGAAGTAATCATGTCTTTTAGTTCAGCCATATTCTTGCTGTTGCACACTTGCACTAATGGAATTCTCTAGAATTTCCTTAAGACTGTTCACCTCATTCTCCCTGGGTGAAGTCGGGTTCCATCTGCCATATTTTCAGATGTAGGATGGATTTATAAATCTTAGGTATTATCTGTAAAAGAACCGGAGGGGACTAGTCTGAAATTTTTCCAAAAAGTGGCACCTGTTTGCTGAAAATCCAAATATGGGTACTGCTTTGTGAGAGTCCAAAAAGTCTAGGGCTTTTATTTGTTATTTAAGAATCTTTTTTCCTCCCCTCCTTGGTTGATAGTACAGCAACCCATTGCTAAGGGAGTTTCTTCTACCTGAGGTTAGGTGTGCAACTCGGGTTAGTCGGGAACGGGTTGAGGTCAACCTTAACCCTAACCCAAGGTCTAAAACCTCAACCCTAACCCAAGGTCTAAAACCTCAACCCTAACCCTAACCCTAACCCAACCCTAATTTTAAAACCTTAACTCTAACCCTAACCCAATAGGTCAGGTTCGGATTGAATTTGGGTTGAATTCGGGTTACGTAAAGAAGTAAAAAGTGACATTTCCAGTACTTGTAATTCATGGAAGCAATACTAAAATATGGGACGATTATTCAGTTGTGAAGTTGGATTGTGAATGGCAGGGTATGTGATGCAATGGTAAATGTGCTGACCCATTAAAATGTAACTGTTATATATTGGATAGCACATTTTTTCATTCAGTTGTTTGCATTATATCCATTGAAGAAAGTTTGAACCACAATCTAAATGGTTAAATGAAGATTAAATGTGCTTCAAGCATGGCTTCAAGTACTACTTGATGCAAATTTCTGTCCTGATTGAATTCATCTTCTTAATAGATATGAAAGAAGACATAAGTTAATATAACAGAAAGTGTGGAAAGTTATGCTATTTTCAACTCTGTAGTGTCTCACTCTGAAACAACTATTCAACTACATGTTTCTGCAATCAAAAGTCAATTGAGATAAGAGAAATGTTCACAGCTAAGAAAATAATGTCCTTATATACAGATTACAAGCTAGAAGTAACAATGCAAATCAAATTTCAATTCAGACAAGAGAAATGTTCACAAATAAGAAAACAATGTCCTTATATATTGATTACAAGCTAGAAATAACAACACTAAACCTTCTCATATTCTCTGAAGGATAACAACACTAAACCTTCTCATATTCTCTGAAGGAAACTCGAGATAGATACTTGACCATAAAGCAGCCTCATATTTTCAACAGCTATTATTCATGAAGTCTGAGGTAACTGAAAATTTGGTTCTTATGATGAACAGAAAATGAAATGACACGGTCCAATTTTGTTGAAGAAGAATATTCTTAACATCAATAAATGGCAGATTGACGGTAGCAACATTCAAACAGAAAGTTTGAGAAACAAACCAGAAACACCTCATCTTCTGTTGCATATTTTCCAGCATAATCTTTCAACAGCTTCTCAAGAGCTGAAACATAGGGCTATAAAATCAGCTTGTAAGCAAGACCAGAAAGCACAATTTTATAACATCCAAAAGTTTTTTCACATCATAGAAAGTGTTGAAAGAATCCATGGATTTACATGTACATTGTTAATTGACCATCTGGAACTTCTTACTTATGGAATGGTTCAACATTCTATTCTGGATATCTATTTCACATGTGTTGCTGCCTGCAAATGCATGCAGGAAAACAGGAGTTGAATGATAATGCCAAACCAAAAACCATTCTGCATACATTCATTTTGAATATCAATTTGAGCCCACAGAATCTTCTCATCAGCATTGACTTTTTGTTCAATGTATTTCTGCATATCAAAAAAATTGGGAAAAAAAATAACAACAGATACCTTTTGAGTAAAATGTTAAAGAAGAAACTAATCAGCAACAAGCTAGAACCACACAGGTGCATTTGTGTGCATTTATCTTAAATGGTCCAATGTCAGCTTTTTCTAAAATTAGAAAAAATAAGTTATTGAAAGTTATAGGGCTGATCCAAATAAAATAAAATAAAATAAGAAAACTCACCAGAACAGGATGATTCTGAAAAGGCTGGATGTTGGCAGCAACAATATTTGCAGCCTGTGGCAAGAGACAAAATATTGAAGCTGCATTGGTAATGATATTTTGTTTCAATGTTTCTTTAAGGATAATTGACTAAGCAATGAAGCTATTGCCTAGCAAAATCAAAGACTACAAGCAAATTTCTACTAGAAGGCAGGACAAAAATGGTATCTCCAGATATCTAACCGTGATCAACATTGGACAAAATATCATAAACAAAATTTGATAAACAGAAACAATATCCTGTCCACATGACCCCTCAAAATAAGCATGGTACTCATGATTGAAATTCATTCTTTCTGTCCTAACATTAATACATGCGTATAACTGTCAAATGCTATGCTGATCTGCATAACTGTTATTGCTGAAATTTGCCTGTTGATAATTTGGCAATAACATCAATGTGGACGATGATTTGTTGATATGTGGCTATGCATATCAGCATTCCAACCACCTATTAATTCTAAAATTGCAGGTATTGAACATGAAATAAAATGCACCACCTTGTGCAAGGGTTGACTGTTGGCAGCAATGGCAGTAGCAGGGATGGCAGATAGCTTTGGAGAAATGAACGGATGGGCAGCAACACTACGGCAGTAGCCGAAAATTTCAAAAGAATGGGTGAAGTTGCTGGAAAATGGGTTTTGCCACTTGGCGCTCGCCGGATGTGAAGGAGATGCCGACTGCCGAGTTGGACTAGGTTGGGTTTCGCTAGAATGGAAGGAGATGGGAGGAGATAGTTGGGTTTTTTCAAATGGAAAGCTAAATGGGTTTCCTGGATGGCTTTTGCCGAACAGTGATGGAAATGAAGCAATAATGGTGGAGAGAGGTAGTCAACAGGGATGGGGGAGCAGTGGTAGGGATGGACTAGAGAGAGGTAGCTGACAAGGATGGAAGAGCAGCAGCAGCGAATGCCGGCACTTGCACTCGTGCGTTGGGCAGGGGAATGGGGGACGCATCGGGGGTGATGGGCAAGATGCTAGGGTTTTTTTTAATATATGTACTTATATATGTGCTACAGTAATTCGGGGGGTCTGGGTTGGGTTACTATCAACCCAAAACGACTTGCACAGTAATTCGGGTTCGGGTTGAACCCGAATTTCAAAAACTGAACTCAAACCCTAAAATAGTTGGGGTTAGGTCGGGCAGGTTCAGGGCAACCCAACCCAAGTTGCACCCCGACCTAAGGTCATTAGTGGCAATGACAGTGATGGATTAGCACTGATGACATAGTTTCAGATGGGAGGAAACCCACTGTTTCTTCCTCCCTTGCATTCTGCGGACGTACTTGTTCAGGCTATTTGCAAGGTTGTCCCAAACCTAACACTTACAGACGGCAGCAGTTGTGGGTTGCTGTGTTAAGGGCTGTTGCAAATGTTTGTTGGCAGACAGCAGCCAAGGTTAGAAGATGATCAGAGAAGGTTCAACAACAATGCGATTGTCTGTTTTTCATGCACAAATTGTTGCATGATTTCAGCAACCTGACTCTGGCATTGGCTTGGATGCAGTCGACCACAAACTAAAGGTGGGCGATCTACTGGTGCGTAGTCTGTGCTAATGATGGAGATACAAAAGTTGTGGATTCATGAGGGATTGTGGTGGACTGTGGATGGTTGGATGGTAAGTGAGATGATGGACATATGAGATGGATGGTCAGATGAAAAGTGGGATGATGGAATCATGAGCCTAAGCTTTGATACCAATTGTTACAAACCTGTCGTAATAGGAAAGATTGATTGCTTCAAGGGGATCAGATCTCCAATTGATCACTTCTAGGCAATTAGGCCTCCAATTTAGGTAAAACCAAATAATCTTATTGATAACTAAATAAAAAGTCATACAGCATCTAATTGTATTTATTGATGAAAAACAACTATGATAACTCAGTCATATTAGGACTCGGACTTTTATATGAGAAATTAACTGGCATAGAAGCCTGGAACTTTTATAACTAGAACTGGAATTTAAATTACTATATTTATAAAATTAGGATTGTATCAGTGTCTTGGAATAGAAGCCTGTAGAACAGAAATCCCTTTTGAAATGGGAAATTGCTGCTTTCTGTTGCAAAGCACATACGATGTTGCTACACAAATGGCAGCAGATGGAAACTTCCTTCTCATGGCTTGGGGCAGCATCTTGGTATGCGTCTGTGGTCTGCATCTGCAATAGGATGGGAAATGTGGACATCAGGCAATTTATCGCAATGAGCAAACAGTTGATAGTTGGAAGTTGGTCTGTTGAATGTGGAGATTTGACACTGTCTATGCTTTTGGCTATGATACCAAATTGATGTAGAGCAAGCAGGCTTGGAATGCTCTAATGTAAAATGGAATGGAGAAGATTTGGAGAAAAATAAAAGGTAGGACTGTCAAGGTGGGGTGGGGAAGACTTGATATGAGGTTTAGCTCTAATACCAAACTGAAAACCACCCTGATACATCTACTCTATTTATAGTGAATGATATGTAAAATATAGCTCTAATCTTACCCAGCGATAAATAAAAATAGTTAATAAAATAATAAAAATAAAATTATTTCTCTGATCTAAACCATGCACAAGTTGATTTACATTTTGTTCACTCGATGCTAAAATCAAAATTCAAATTATATAATTATGCATAAAAAATTCCAAATAGTCATAAAATAAACTAAATCCTAATGACTATTTTATGTTTAAGTGAGCATTCCATCATGTTCTGATTTAGCTGCTTTAAGCTATCTGCTATCTGAGTCAGTGCATGATGCATTGCATTGCTTGATAATCGCATACAAAGAACAGTATGAGAGGACTTGAGTTTTCTAGCAGCCCATGGCTGTTTATCATGGACTGGTAGCAAAGTCATCTAATGATGTTCTTGATGTGAATGCACTCCTTCTTGTTGCAGCATGATCTTTACTTCGATTTTGAAATTGCTGTCCTGCAGGTTGTTAGGGATGCGTATCTTAATATGTTTCTGAAAAATTGGTCCGTTTTTGTTTATTTATTTTATTGATATAAAATTTTTTCGATGTTGTTGCAGACAGTTGTATTCTGTTTGGTGGATATCTACATCATTCTTGGCAAGTCCTTTTTGCCACACCTACAAGGCCTCAACAGCACGCAGTTGCGGCTGGTGACCATCTATGCCAACCGTATATCACAGGCAAGGTCTGGAGTTGCACTAAATGCTACACATGGATAGTTGGCTTGCATTGGTGAAGAGTAATGTGATCTGGGCTGGGCATTCATTATTGTGTATTTGTATATTGTGTAAATTGCCCCATTTTTCCTGGGCAGGGTCTGTGCTGTCGACTGTTGAGTGGTTTTCATTTCTTTTAGGGTGGGGGGAGCAAAAATTGAGGTGGCGTTCCCACATCCTATTCAGTTGGGGGAAGGGGCACTTTTTGGTGGTGTCGAAATAAATCCCTAGTGTCTCCCTGCTGCCACTGCTGTGTGAATTGGTTTTCCGCTTGGATCTATGGGTTTCAGAAGTGTGGGGTGTTGTGTGGAAAAGGAGAATGGATGTCACAGGTTAAGATTTTCTTTCCCCCTGCTTCCTCTGGGATTTGTATATTTCAGATGCTTATCATCTGAGACATTCTTTACGGATCATGGTGTCAGAAGCTTTTAGCTTGTATGGTATATGGAAATGAATGAACTAAACTCCAGCAGCCGCAATTAATAAATGACTAATATAAACCTAAAGAGGCAATAACGTTTACTTGCTTTCCAAGTTGCCCATTCAAATGCAATACCTACGGGATCTACTCAATGCCCTCGACCACTAACACTATAGGTGGAGTCAATGCCCTGAGAACATTTTAATTCCCTACGTTCTAGGCATTCCAGGTTTCCAGCCCAACCTGCGTGGGAAGTACTGTTCTATTCTTCTACCTGGGTTGGGTTGGTATTCAGTCGAAAGTCTGCTCGCCTGAAATTTGATCTTGACCCTTTCTACATTAAGCCTATTTCATCAAACTGAACCAGCCTAACCATAGGATTTTTACTCGCCAGGGGCAAATTTATTTCGTTTTATTTATTTTGTGCGGTTGGATATTTGCAATATGTTTTAATGGATCATTTGATATTTGGTTGGTTCGTTTATGCTTGATTAGTTCGTGCCTATGTATTATCATTTAATATCTTGTTATGGATCAGTTAATATTTGGTTGATTCTTTTTTGCATGGTTGTTTCGTGCCTTTATATTTGCAATGGCCTTAACACACCTGACTGAGATCAATCCAATCCAATGTAAATAAATATGTGACTTGAACTACGCTTATTTGGGGTGATTGGTGGAAGAACAACCCAACTTAATCCTTTGTTGGATATAATATGGGCAACAATATTTGCAGATAAATTTAGGCACGGCTTCTCAATCTGAAAAACTTGCTTAAGTTGCGCTCCCAGCTGGCTGACCTTGGCAAAGTGGGAACAATAGTTTTAAGATGAAATAAACGGGTTTTCATAAATTACTAAAACTGAGGTTCAAGAAATAAAAGACAGAAGCATGTTATATGTACAATTATTCCACTAATAGGTACAGTAAACGTTTTCAAAATCAAATTTAATCGGCCCATTTCACCGGTTCTGCTCTCTTCTTGGTAACAATTTTCTTGCTTGAGGCATAATGATATATATATATATATAGGCATAATGATATATATATATATAGGGGTCACTTCAAAACAAACGATTGCCAGCCCCCCAATATACAACCGCGTGATCCGTCCGTTGAATCCAGGCGGGATGAATCCCGAGCGTCTGTTCAAAATTCGGAGCTGGCCCCGTGAGCCGTGCGAAAAGCCATTTTCGTCTGCCAAAACAGGGGGAGAAATTCGAGCGCGCTGAAAATCGACCCTTCTCTCTGAAACCAATAGCAGCTCGTAGCCGGAAACCATCTTTCGCCTCATCTCTGGCTTCCAGCATCTCCGGCTTCTAGCATCTCCGGCTTCCAGCATCCCGTCGCAGGAAGAACAGCTCATCCATTTCCGCCCTCCAGCAACCCTGCGAAAGAACCACTCCCATCTCTCGGATTTCCTCTCCCAGCGCCGACGGCGAAGATTTCTCCGACATCGAGGCCCCCTAGGCGTTTCGCATCGAGGGCATAGATAAAGCCGGCAGCCGCATCTTCCGAATCGTCAGCAAGTTCTTTCCAGGTGGCCGCCCCCACTATCTCCGGCTGTTTTTCCCGAAACCGACGGCGTAACCGTCCCCTGCCAGCGACTCCTTCCCTCCCTTTTCCGGCTTCAAGGAGCTCAAATCAGCGACTGGCGGTGAAGACCCCTTTCGATTTGACCGGATTTCAGCGTCTCTTACAACTCCGACCCCGTGCTGTAAGTTGAGATTAATTCAAGAATGCCTTTCTATATGCTTGTTTTGAATTTTTTTTTTTTTTTTTTTGGTTGCGTTTGGGAACCTCTTGTCTAGCTGGTTCTTCCACTTTGGTTTTTGATCGCAAATTAGGAAGAGTTTTTTGAAATTTGTGTTGCATCGTGTCTTTATTGGAAATGCGATTACCATCAGTTGAAGTTGAGATGGTCTTGTTGGGTTAAACGGTCGAAATGTTAAACCATATGGATTTCTGTCAGGTGGGAAGCCGGAAAGTTCCACTTTTGACGTCTGACATGGATTGAGTTTTATGTGAAATGTGCTTGTCTATATTTGAAGTTGGAATGGACTTTGAACTAAATAGAAGAGATGTTTGGCTTTGTCATGGTTTTCTGATCATTAGACGCTGGGAAGATTTATTTTGATATTCGACTTGAGTTCCTTAGGATATGAGGTCATGAATGTTGCTGTAAGTCAAGCATCTAGTTGTTGTTGAATGCTTGAAAACTGTGAAATTAGCAAAAGTGAAGAAAATCTGAAGTTGGCAACTTTAGTTTGTCAAATTCAGATGTTCCTACCGTAGGTTCCTTTACCAAAATTCATCTCAGAATGCACTCAATTTCAGCATGAGGCTTTGTTGAACATCTTGCTCAAGTGACATCAGCTTTTTGCATCACCTCCAAATAGGGATGCTCTTTTTGAATTCTCAAGCTTTCATGTTTGCATAATTTCTGAATGGTCAACAGTTGTTCTTTTGGAATTCTCAAGCTTTCAGCATTGTTGGTTATCCTTGCATTGGTTTATGAGCTTGCATCATGTATTCCTCAATCTGGATTCTGAATTAGAGCACACTTCATGAAAAGCTTACATGATTGTGACTTTTTTTTATATATATAACAGGATGAGAAGGATTGGCCACTGATGCCTCCATTACCTGAGAAGGAAAAGGTAGTGAGCATCCTGGCCCTCGATATGGCAGTCTCATTCATGGTCAAAATTTAAATGATGTTGTTATTACAGGTTAGTTGCATCTCCTTAATTGTTGATTCTTCATGATCCATTTTTCTTCAAATTCTATAACATTGGACGAATTCTGTAACATTCTGATTTGGTGTACTGATTTGCCTACTGTGTGCAGGTGGGAGTCACAGTCTGTGATCCAGGCCATGACCTGATAGGCTCTTTGGTGAATGGGGCTCTGAAATTCATCTAGATGGCAAGACATCCAAGCCTTTGACCCATTTCCGTCTCGATTTCGTATGGGATGATGCTGAGGATGTTGATGAAGGAGCTGAGGATGTTGATGATGCTGAAGGCAGCAAGATGAAGGAAGTTTACTAAGTCGGTTGACTCAGCAGCGTAACTTTCTTTGCCATCTAATCTGTTGTGTATGTCTAAAATAGGATATTTAGGAAAGTTCTTGTATATGCATAAGTTTGTGAATTGCAACATCAGGATGGATTTTATCTGAAATGGAAATGTATTGTAATGGAAGTTTGAAAACAACCTGTACAGTTTTTACATGCCACTCTTGATGAATGACATATTCTACATGGACCTTTCTGGACAGATGACTTGTGATCCTTTCTACCAAACACTTCCCTCCAAGCTTCATTCATGACCAATTAGTGGTGATTGTGATCATTTGTAGTTCTGGTGTTTGCAGATTGTAGTTCTAGGTTTTGCAGTGGTTCAGTTTCCAGAGTATTCCCTGATAAAGACACTGAACCCAGATTACCAGTAGAGGAGGGTGTAAACCCTTCACTTCTGGATGGCGATTGGATGAATTCAGGTAAACTGCCACTGATGCAACCCTCCCTACGTTGAGGTGTTTCAATTTCTGTCTCACATGCAGATGTGGTGGAAGGATATCGAAGATGCCTATGAGGAGCCAGAGTTTCCATCTCAGACAAGGGTAAAACAGTGAGTGATTCTGCATTTGGAGTCTGTTCAGTTTTCATTGGAAGTCCAACCATGACAGCTGGAGATTGTGAAACTCTTGGCGCTGAGCCATCTTTTGGAGCAACAAAATCTTTCTTGAAAACTTCTTGAAGTTCAGTACAGATCCCTGCAACGGATAATAGTAATCTCAAGGATCCAGTCTGACAAACTATATACTGCATCAGCTTAACAAGATATGTTAACAGAAAGTAACAAGAAACTGAGGGCTCAAGAAAGATTTGCTCCCCCCGTGAGCTCTTGTAGGATCTCTGAACATCAGTTGTTCTGACAGGAAGACTCTTTCTATGTCGTTTCAAGTTACTTGTATCTTGGAGCTGTTCATACATTAACCTATCCAACAGCTTCATTTAGCACTAAAACATCTAAACAGTCATTGGTGGACTGCAAGTCATTGGTTAAGAAAAACAGTAATGCTCCTCGTTAATAAAAAAAAAGATTGATTTTGCATTGTCCGGACTAATGTGGGAAGTCTTGGTGGCATTGTTCATTGTGACTTGTGAGTTCTAATTGGTGGGAAAACTAGATAACATGGGCGGTGGATAATGCTATGGGAATGCATTCTTCTTTAATTGGGTCTTTGAGTGATCATTTTCTTCAGGAGTATTACTTGCCTTGCACTTCAAAACCATGTAAGGGCCTGAGAGAATGCTGCCTTCAAGATACATTGAAACTAGTATCATAGGAACTTCTAGAAAGAGATACAATTTTAAAATATTCAAAGATGTGTCCAGATATATCATAACTTTAATCATGATGCCAGATGAATTCCTTTGCTGCTGTGTGAACCCATGCCTTCAAGCTAAGTTGTTTGGCATTCTGCACTTAACATGCATGAATTATGGATTTTGGTTACCCTCAAAATCAAAAACGAAAATTACTTATTTTGTAATGGCTAAAATCAAACTTCATTACTACTAATTCAGTAGTGTACATCATACAAAGATGGCGAAATCCCAACCACATCATGAAAAAAAATGTAAAGAAGAAAAGAAAAGAGGACATTTTCTTATGCTTCTCTACATACATCATGAAAAGAATCAAAAGGCTTCCACCTTTGCATTAGACGGATGTTCCCCTGAAATCAAATTCCATTTTTGCAATATCAACTTCCATTTCTTCGTTTTCTTCATTATCTCTCTCAGCCATCACTATGACAGTTCTCCCACCAGCATACAATCAGGCCATAATCAATGCACATATGCTAGCTGCCATAACCAAAGCATCACTCTTCACATCAGAAGTCTTTAAAGAGGAATAAATGAACTTCTAAGGCTCTTAGAAAGTTTCATAAGCCTTTCACCATTCAATGGAATGAACCCTGCATAAGGTCACCTATCATTACTATGAAGATAAAGGAACAGATAATGGATCAAACCCAACACAACTCACACACATGAGCAACACAGATGCCACTTCAATAACTGGTGGAATAGAAACATAAACTAGCTTAAGTTTAGATGATGATGATGTTAGGAAAAAATTTCTACAGACATCCATTGAAATGGGGCATGGCAATTCACATATTTGGTGATCTAGTACTCACATATTCATCAATTTTACAAACATGTGAAACTTGTTAACTGCTTGGAAAAAAGAGGATGGAACAGAACACATTGCAAGTTGAATGCTAGTCACTACAATCAACTATGAATACGATCTTTTTCACTGAAACGTGTGTGCTAATTGCATAAGATCCCATCAGCGAAATTGAACACTCAACTATACTCTTAAGCCTATATCATCAACAAGCAACATCACGAAACTTCTGGCAAGCTCGTACATTTTCTCATCAGAAAGCACATCCAAAGGTGAAAGCTAGCACAGATGATCGGTGAACCAATGAAAAAACCAATCGTCTTAGGATTTCCGAGTTGAATTCAATTAAAAATCAAGCCCCAAATAACTAAAAAAAGAATTTCTCATCGGAAAGCTCATCCAAAGTTGAAAAACAGCGGGAGATAGTGGGGGCGGCAACCTGGGAAGAACTTACCGACGATTCGGAAGATGCGGCTGCCGGCTTTATCTACGCCCTCGACGGGAAAGGCCTGGAGGGCCTCAATGTCGGAGAAATCTTCGCCGTCGGAGCTGATGAGAGTCGAAGGGCAGTCGTGCCAGACCTCATCTTGCTGCTGTTGCTGAGATGATTCTCCGACATCAGCTGCAGCTGAAAGGAGAGACCGGGCATCGACGCCGAGGTCGGATGCCAAGACCAGGACGGAAGACCTCAACGCTGAAGTGAGCTGAAAATCGGAGAGATGGGAGAGGCAAGAGACGACTGATTTTCAAAATCGGAGAGATGGGAGAGGCGAAGAACGCGGGATTTTGAATTTGAGAAAGAAACGCCGATCTTCAGAGAGGAGCTGTTTTCAGCACGCTCTCGAATTTCTCCCCCCATTTTGCCAGACGAAAATACCTTTTCGCAGGAGATGATTTTGGTCCTGAAATGGGTCGGATCGGGCAGTCCAACCCGACCCATTGCCATCCTACCCGTGCTCAGCATCTGATTGGCCATCTCATGAGTTTTCCTCTGCCCTTCGTACCATCTGTCTCTGTCTGCATTACACAGCAGATTTCCACGTGATACTTCCCTCCTCCTCATGCCTTCCACGTGATACTTCCCTCCTCCTCATCCCTTACCACCCACCACACATTCACAACTCTCACAAACACCGCAACTAACAGCAAAAGGTTGAGAGAGAAATGAAAGAAGATAAAGAGAGCAACGGAGTCGCAGCGAGGGGATGGAATTTCAAGCCAAACGATGCCGTCGCCCATGCAGGGAAGCTCACCATTAGAGGAACGCTGCAGAAGGTTGTGGAAAATATCAAGGGTGGAGAAACAAAGAGGCCCACCGTCCATCTTGGCATTGGGGATCCCTCAGTCTTCCCCCGCTTCAGAGCTAGTGCGGATGCTGAAGAGGCTGTCGTCTCCGCCCTCCGTTCTGCTCATTACAATTGCTATAGTCCTCTAGGTGGAATTCCCCATGCCCGAAGGTATAACCAAAAGCCCGTTGATGACCTTACTTGTTTCTGTTCGATTCTGAGCTTTCGACTTTGCAGGAATCTGAAACCGGACTCGTACAAGTCGGTTGTGTCTCAAATCAACCCACACAGGTGCCCTGGAATATTAAAATAAAAGTGCTAAGGAAATATATTAAAATTAGAATCAGCAGAGTGATATGATGTGTAAAATAAATAAGATAAGTGTACAGATGGTTCAAAGAATGGTTCCTTCCAAATTTTAAAGAAAGCTTTTCATTTTTTGTCATTATGAATAATTAAATAAAATCTAATTCTTTCATCTTACTTAATACCACTGTTTAGTAATCCAAAGATTGTTAAAATAGAACACTTAGGTGGTCCTAAATTAACATTGTTTGAAAGCTTATATCAATCATTCAAATTTTTTCCATTTCTAGTGAGATCATAAAGATATAATCATGCATCTATACCTTAGAAAGCTTTAATATTATATTAGTTCATGATTCTAGAAATTTTTGTGACATTTCGACATATCTATATATAGATTGATGTAAATAAATTTTATATTTTATACATTTTAAAATAGTGTGGCCCACACAGGCCTTTGATCAAAATGATTTCACATGTTTTAGCTAGAGTGGTAATGCTAAGTATGATGGTCATATTGCATTTTATTTAATCATCTTTTGATCGACTTAAAAATAAAAAAGGTCCGTACATTGTATATATAAAATAAAAGAAAGTAAAAAAAAGGCTTTTAAACTCAGCTTTTACATGATGTATGTATCCAATCACGCCTAAAAGTGAAAAAATGTTGAATCTTGCAATCACTTCAGAAAAAGATACTGTAATCAGTTGTTTGTTTGGGAAGGACTGTTGGGGTTGGTTTTCGAACTGTAGGTGACTCAGTAGAACAGGAAAACCATGGCCATATAGTTGGCGCCGACCCATTTGTTATTTTTGTTTGTATTGTTGTCTATCTATTTATTTACTCTTTTGGGATTAACCCATTTATTTATTTATTTTGCTTGATCTTCTCCAAATCAATTGAATGATGAAAGCCTCGATGGAGGGCTTCTTTCTAATTTCGTTTATTAATGTTGTGACTTCCCACATTTGGCAGGGCGATTGCAGGATATCTCTCTTGGAATCTTCCATACAAGCTCTCTCCAGAAGATGTTTTTCTTACAGCTGGTTGTGGTCATTCAATTCAGACGGTTGTATCAGTCCTGGCTCGCCCAGGTGCAAACATCTTGCTCCCCAGACCCGGTTACCGGTTTTATGAGGCACATGCAGCTGTTTGTGGTGTGGAGGTGAGGCAGTATCCTCTCATTCCAGAGAAGAGCTGGGAGGTTGATCTTGATGCTGTGGAATCCCTGGCTGATGCGAACACCATCGCCATTGTGCTCATAAATCCTGGAAATCCTTGTGGGAATGTCTTCACCTATGAGCATTTGGCAAAGGTGAGACTTTTGTGCTTATGAATTCCTGTTTTGAATTCTTTGAAAGGTTCATTAATCGTGAATTGGTTGTGTTGCATCAAGGTTGCTGAAACTGCAAAGAAGCTCAGAATTCTCGTCATTGCTGATGAAGTTTATGGCCATCTGACATTTGGGGGCAACCCATTTGTGCCGATGGGAGTCTTTGGATCGGTTGTCCCAGTCCTAACGCTTGGGTCTATATCAAAGAGGTGGATAGTGCCGGGCTGGCGATGCGGTTGGCTCGCAACGTGTGACCCAAATGGAATCCTAAAGCAGACTGAGGTTCTTGATGCTCTTTATTATTATTTTTGCCTTCTACTTACATGTATATACATTGCTCAAGATTATCTAAGTTCGAATATGGAGTTTTGCTTGTCAATTCGAGAATGGCTGTGTTTGGCTCTGGGTGATGCTAAATCCCACTTTTTCTTCTTTTTCAGATTGTTGACTGCATTAAGAGCTATGTCGCTATATCCATTCATCCTCCAACATTTGTCCAGGTTTGCGTGTTTCAAGATTTATTCTTTCTGATCTTATTTTTTGATATCTATAGTTCAGTCAAGCTATATTTTCTAAGAACTTGGCTTCCACACAATTGTAGTAAATTCTTTTATTCCACGCAACGGATGTAGTAAATCCCTTTTAGCATAGAGTTCTATACGTATTACAGGTCCTCTCATCTTTGAGTTCCTCTAATCTTTTTCATAACAATGTCCAATCTTGATTGGCAATAAGAAGTCATACTGTTCAAATGATATGCCGATGATGCTTGCTCAGACTTGAACAATTTTTTAACCATGAGATGATTGCTTGTCTAAATGAAAGGGAATGGGATATAAAATCATCCCATCAGTGATCGCCCAATTGGACCAGCCTGGTTCACCTGCAAAGCCATTGAAATCAAGGAATGATGGGATGAAGAAGAAGAAAGAATATGAACATCTTGATGGCAACTCTATTTAAGATTGACTGTTGAACATCTGATGCCTCTAAGAAATATGAAATTAGGGTGTGGTTGGAGAGTATGTCCACTTGTTACTCATTTGTGTGCCAAAAGAATATGTCGTTCGTGGAACGGAACCTTGTTTTGTCTTGGATGAGATTCCAAACTATGGTCCTCTGTATTATCCCTATGAATGAGGCTACTTATGGCTACCAATGTACCAGTCACCTTATTCAAAAGCTATATTACTTATCTTGTAGTGACAAGCAGTTGAATTCTGGCATCAGCGAGGCCATGGGCTGGGAATTTATTGTGGCTAAGTTGTACTAAATTGAGTCATGGAATCTAATGTGTTAAATGCATCAGGGTGCAATTCCTGACATTCTTGGGAAAACAAAGGCTGATTTCTTTAACAAGACTATCAACATACTGAGGCAAGCTGCGGATATTTGCTTTGAGAGAATAAGAGAGATTCGTTGCATAACCTGTCCGTGTAAACCAGAGGGATCCATGTACATTATGGTGAGGAAAGTGGAAGTTTTGTTACTCTTTGAAATCAGAACTTTGTCATTTTGTTTTTCTTAAACATTTGGCAATGCAGGTAAAGTTGGATTTCTCAAATCTGTCAGACATTTTAGATGATGTGGAATTCTGCTGCAAGCTAGCCAAAGAGGAATCATTGATCATTTGTCCTGGTGAGTTGTAGCTAGCAGTTTGCATTGCTTATATGGCAGAAAATTCAAATTCACTATGATATAATTGCAAAATCAATTTGATGTTTCCTTTAATCAGTTGAAACAGGTAAGAGTGGGATTTTGAGAAAGAATGAAACCAATGAATTCCAGGGGACATGCACCACTTGTTATTTTATTTTAGAGGTTTCTCTTTCTTAAAATGGCTCAAAGCCAAACAATGGTTATCTTCCCACAAAAAACGAAAATGATGCCAATTTTATGTCGAAACCACTCCCTTCAGTGTTCTGTAAAACATGGGATATAGACTGGTTTAATTTCAAGAGAGTTCTTTAATGTCTCTGTCTTTCAAGTGTAACTATAAGGTTTATGCACTGTTCCTTTTGTCAATTCTGGTGTGAAATTCACTCCCAAAGACCATCGTTGTTCAAGGCAATTACAATTCCTTGATGTTCGAGGAAATTGCAATATAAAGCATGCTAACTAAATGTGAGGACTTTCATATATACCTAATGTTAGATTGGGAACAAAAGGCTAAAAAGATTGCTTTACTTGCAGGAACTGCAGTGGGGCTCAAGGATTGGCTCCGCATCACCTTAGCTGTTGAACCATCTTCTCTTGAAGAGGGTCTTGAAAGACTGAAATCCTTCTGCCAGAGGCATGCAAAAAACTAATAAAGAAAGGTTGGGAGCGATCAAGAACAACTTGCTTGATAGCAATTCAGTTGTTATTCCTTACATACGTTGGCATTATGCTCCTCTTGGTTTTTGTGTTGTCATCTAATTTTCTGCACCAATGATTACTGGGTAAAGGAAGTTGATGTTTTTTTGGCATTTTGGTTTACCAACTAAGGATTAGACCCTGTTTGGCCGCACATGTCACAGGTGTAAAAGTGCTTCTCAATGCTTGTAAGTGCTTTCACATCATTAGTTAAGTATTTGTCTAGAAAGCTAACATAGTGAATTTCAAGAAAAGTAAAAAATTTCTACTTTCTTATGGACTTCTTGCATTAATGAATTTTAAGACAATATTACTCATCTTCCCTTCTTTTAACAAATAATGTCATAAGTGTATAAAACCACATTCAAATATTCATACATAATGTAAATATTATTATTCATCAAAGTTTCAATTATTTTCTAATCAATAAGATTTTTTACTTATTTATATTTATATTATTTTTTAAATTATAAAAATAATTTTTATTTTTTATATATTTTTTTATATTTTAATTTTTTACCATGATAATTAATTTTTAATATGGATAAAGTGCATAATATTATTTCTTTCTTTATATTTGAATTTTTATTTTTAATTAAAATTTTATAAAATTTTTATTTTCATATTATATTAAACTTTCATGAAATATAATTATTTTATCATAACATATGCATTCAAAATTGTCATATTTAAAATATTTAAATAATATTTTTGAGTATCTTTTATTTAAAAAAGAAGTTTGATGAAAGTAAAATTGCTTTAATTAATAGAATTTCATTGAAATTCTTTGTAAAATAAAATTATTAATGAAAATATTAACTTTATATTAAATCTAAATTTATAAAAATGGTGCTAAGATTTAAGCAAGCACTTTGAAATAAATATTAAATAATTAAATATTTATATTTTTTTAAAATTATTTTTCAAGATTTGGTCACTTTTAACTAGTGATAAAATTAAAACATAATTATTTTATTATTTTTAATCTGTTTGTATAAAATAAGTATTTTCATCATATTATAACCAAACTGATATATAACATCAAAAGTACTTAAATTTCACAACAAGGCCAAATGTAGCCTTAATTGGTTTGGTTGTATATAAGATGAAAATCAAGAATTGCACGTCAAAATGGAAGGCGGTAAGAAAATAAGAGGAAGTTTTAAAAGAACACAGTTAGAGATCTTTAAGAAAGACAAATAGTATTAATATTTCAGTTACTAAGGACATAGTCCAAGATCGACAACAATGACACAACAGCAGGATTCATGTAAAAGTGACGACCATTACGACTGACATTGGGCCAGCATTCTGTGCTTTGAAAGTATCTTATGCCTGACTACCAACAGTAAATATGCAACTAAGCAACTGCCAATCACCACTAATTACCTATCACTCCAATTATTATATGTACGGCTCTTAGAGGAGTTTGTTAGTCTAGATAAGATGACATCAAGACAATGAAGTGAGCTGAATCAGACCAAGCTAAAAATGCGTTCAGCGTCTAAGCTAAAAATGGGGCCACCTCACATCGTATGAACACACAATCCAGTCATGGAAAAACCCAAATTTGTTCGACCCTGGATATAATTTATAACGTTAGCGTTAGTCCAAAAGAAAAATTCTGTCTCCGTGCATCGGCAATGCCCAAGAACCGAGTAGGCCAAAAGCACATTCAAATCCGTCGAAACACCGCCTACTCCCCACTGTAGCAGGAAGATACTCGGTGGCACATTGGCACTACATATGCCAGCGCTAAGATATTGCATCTACCCTTGTTAGGTTTGACTAAATTGGCAAGAATGAAAATCCTAAAATCGTACTTGTTTTAAAAATCCAGACCTTTAAGTCTGATAATGACATAAAACTAGAAGGTTTGATTCTGCCTACTGACACATCTCCACTTCTGACCATAGTCTAATCTAATAATTCGCTGCACATGCAATTCTCAATTGCTCAGAGTATCACCCTCAATCTCAGTCGGAGTATCATAAATAAACGGGTTTCATTATCTATCTATCTTTACCGTTGCAAGAATAGGGCCCCACCACTAACATCGTCCAAAATTTAAAGGATTTGAAAAAACACTCCCGTCTTTAACGGCTATTTTTCGGATCTTTTGAAAACTAAAATCCTCTACTTTCCTCATCCATCTCGCAACAGCTCCAATCGCTCCCAGAGATCAGCCCGCCATGGAATCGACTCCCCCTTCGCATCGATCTGAAGTTCGTCTCAGAATCAAATCTGCATCCCGCCTCACAAATTCCACTGACGATGTCGCCGAAAACATCCCTCTCAATATCGCTCCGTCTCCCCTGCATCTCAATCTGCAGACTTCCAAACACGGTTCTCCACTGCAAGAGCTCCTCCTCCTCTCCCCCTCGCCTGTCAGAAGACCCAAGTCGCGACATGGTGAGAGGATGGATGTTGAGGAGGCAGTGGATCTGGCTGGCTCGAGGAGGAGATGCAAGGGCAGGGCACTGTCAGTAAGCCTGATGGGCTGCGGTTCGCCAAAGAACGGGCGGCGGTCCCGGAGACGACTAGAACAAGAGAGCAGAGAGGACAGGGATTTGGGACTTGGAGAAGAGAATGGGAAGGTGAGAAAGAGGAGGAGTCGGACTGTCGTGGTTCCTCGGAAGGAGAAACTGAGCTCAGCTCCATCGATTCCTTCTCCTAGTTTGTCTCTAAGTACTCTCTCTCTCTAATTCCTTGAAGATGGGCTTCTTTTCCTTGCTCAAATTTTCTTTGTATTGGATTTTGGGTCATCTTGGTATGGGTTTCTCTTTTCATCTTGGTATGGGTTTCTCTATTCATCTTGGCATGGGTTTCTCTTTCTGGC
>JAYJMB010076337.1:32128-49615 GCA_036873735.1 Pouteria campechiana
TCATCTTGGTATGGGTTTCTCTTTTCATCTTGGTATGGGTTTCTCTATTCATCTTGGCATGGGTTTCTCTTTCTGGCATTCTGAAGATACAACTCTTGTTTCTGGCTTTGTTTTTCTTGATCTTGGATTTGGGCTCATGTTGATAATGTATTCTTGACCCAGAAACTGGTGACGATGATTGGAGCAGCATAGATGGAATGAAGCAGATGATATCAGAGTTGATAATGTGGAAAGATGTAGCGAAGTCTAGCCTGTGGTTCGGATTTGGGTCTTTGTGCTTCCTCTCTTCTTGCTTTGCAACAGGAATGAGCTTTAGGTAAAGCAGCCATTACAGCTGTCTGTGTTTGCCCTGGAATGAGAACGGAATGGAATACGTCCCGAGTCCCTGAGCTATAGATTTCATAGAACCGGAAACAAGAGCACAAGAATAATGGATGAATTCTCATTTGGGCACTGATAACATTTTTATCATTTGTATTTGCAGCATCATCTCTGCTACCTCTCAATTGGGCCTTCTGTTTCTAGGCATTGCATTTTTTTATAACTTGTTTTCGCAGAGGTAGGATTTCAGTTTTCTCTCTTGATTTAGAATTTCAGTTTCTCTATCTTGATTTGTTTTTGTTCTTCTTTTTGAAACATTGATAATCGGGATGGATCTTTTGTAGGCATAAGGATGACACCAGACAAGCATTTAAGTTGAAAGAAGAGGACATTGTCCGTGCTGCAAGAGTGATGCTACCAGCAGCGAATGCTGCAATTGCAATGACAAGAGAGCTTTTCTCAGGCGAGCCCTCCATGACTCTGAAGGTAAACCTACGAACTTCTTTTGATTCTTTAAGATTGCTTCAATGGGCTTTCCGAACCTTTCAAAATCTTTCATCGCAGATGGCACCGCTTCTTGTTTTTGCATCAGAATATGGCCATATGATGACACTGTGGAGGTTTTCTGCCATTGGTATGACTGATTGTCTCAATTCCATCTAACAAAATGCTATGATTTAGTTTGTTTCTCCTAACTCCTTGCCGATCAATAATGATAGTGGGTCAAATTTGCAGGATTTTTCGTGAGCTTCACCATTCCCAAACTCTACTCCAGCTACTCTATGCAGATACACAGACGAGGTATCAAATCCGCCTAGTTTCAATTTCCGCTCTCACCCATTGTTTGATATGGCAAGGAGGAGATTTGAGGCGTATTTTATCACATCAGGTTTCTGCTGCCATTTGGTATGCCAAACAAAAAAAAACAGGGATTAGTAGCACTCATATGTCACATGAATAATCAAAGACCTGATTTCTCCCTCCACACATTCGCATTGTAGCTTCTCAGAGGTAGAAATCCTCCCTTTGATTCTTGCAATCCTAACATGAAAGAACTTTTTCTTGGTTGAACAGTTGAAGCCTTGAAGTGTTATGTGGTGGATGCATGGGCAGCCTGTGCCCATAAGAGAATTGTAGCATCATCAGCAGCCACAGTATTCTGGAATCTATCCACCACAAAGACGCGTGTTTTTGCAGGTACTAGAATGCACTTCCTTAGCTGCATTTATTTTGGTTGCATTTCAAGAACCATCTACCTGAGTTCATTTCTACCATATATGAATTCTTCTACGAATGTCCCTCAACAACCATTTGAGAGAAGGTAGAGGGATCAAGTGTGCGGATACTGATGATTGGGCCCTATTCACCGATGGGTCATTGGTGACGGTAGAGGGAATAAGGAGGGTAAGATCACTTAAGGAATATTTGGAACATGCTTGCAGTGGGTCCTGCCCACTAAAGATTTGAAGCATAGCAAGATAGGAAAAACCTCAACAGGTAATCTTTATTGAGGAGGTATGCATATTGCCTGTTTACTTCATTGGTTGAAACAATGGAACATATTCCAAACACAACGGCTTCAGCCAATGAAGCGATCAGACTACCGCAAGCCTAATTACTACCCATTTCAATAGCACGTTGGGGATGCTGGTTATTCCAGGAATATAAGAGCATCTATATACCATGTAACCCATCCAATTGATATGTTTTCTCCTTCCAGCATTCATTTTTGTGGTGGCGCTTCAGTACTACCGGCAACAACAACTGCCAGAAGAAGCAAAGGAAGAACAACAGCAACAGCAGCTGGCAATGGTGGTAGTAGAGAAGGAAAAACAGAAGGAACCCCAGCAGCAAGAAATGGTGGTAGCGGATGGACCATCAGATGGATCTTCACCACAAAAGGAGCAGTAGCAGATGGTGAATGCCCATATAAAAACAGAAAGAAGCCCCAGCAGCAGGAAATGGTGTTAGCGGATGGACCATCAGATGGATCTTCACCACAAAAGGAGCAGTAACAGATGGTGACTGCCCATATAAAGGCAACATCAGTTCATTTGTTTCATTGTCTTTTGTACTATATCGTATAATGTAATTAATAAGATAAAGAGTTGAAATAAAGCCTTAGACATTTAAGCCTTAGACATTTTCTTCCTAACAAAGGGGTATCATGAAGGTCTCTCCATGAGCAACTAGCTTAGAAAAATTGGGGAATGTTTCTTTTTCACATGCCTCTTTCAGTGATCATCAATTCTGTCCAACACATTCAATCACGTGCAACATTATTTATCCACTGTCACCACTTAGTAAAATGTCAAGGGCTTGAGCGAGAGCTGGGCCGTTTGATATTCACCAAGAAAAAATGAATCAATATGCACAAAGAGCTGTGGTAATTCTCATCAGTATCACTTACTATAACTGTACATCAGAAGCAACAACACGAGGAGGTACAAATTGCTGTAGAAGGAACAAGCTGAGCAGAGATCATCCAAAGACCAAAGGCCGACCAGGCGGATGTCCGAAAGTGCATTAAGGCAAAGTCAGTCAACATAGCCATTGGCAGCTAGATTTCTTCTGCATCAATTCCCCAATCTCCAGGCTGCCTCCATTTCCCGGATGCAATGGACCAAGATATGCTATCTGAAAACTTTTTGCAATAAGCTGCTTATCAATTCTTAGCATCATACCGGTTAGAATGAAACAATCTGTGCTTGAAAAGTTTCTGGAGCAAATCCGCCTTCTCAGCTATATGGGATGTGGCAATCCTTCAAGTAAATACTCAGCTATATAGAATGTGAAATTTGATCAAGATGGTTCTTCCATTAAAAAATTCTAATTATCTGGAGGGGTTTAAGGTTTATTCATCCTTCAATCTGATTGCATCGCTTGCACAAACCGGGTGGGTTTTGTTGCCATTAGTCAAAAAGTTCAATCTATGGAGACCATGTTCCGGAATAAGTTAATCAACTTGGACTCATGATTCGTTTGATGGCAAGAATAGAGAATTGGCATATCTACGTTAATTTTGTGCTTCTGTTTGAGATTTCTGAGCCGCACACCTGAGAATGGAAATATTAAAACATGTAAAGATAGAGAGAACCAGCAGTTAACACTGCACAACGCCACGACTAATTTGATATGTCAAATGCACCAATATATTCGTAAGTTGGATGGTAAAATCTCATGTACATGTAAAAATTATATATTATTATACAAAAGACAAGAATTTTCTTACTGTTATCCTCTAATAGAAGTCCAAGTGAATAAGCAAAAGTTCTCTCCCACTGATGTCCGGGTGAATCCCTCATCCAGCCAAGAGTTTTATAAAGTCGGTCATTACTAGCAGCTCAGTCTGCGTTATCTTAGCACGGGTATGCAAATTCAAAGTAAGTCCAGCTCCTCACTCCCAAAGCGCATTGGAAATGGACATGTAGAACTCAGTCATTACTAGCCGCTCAGGCTGCTTTGACATATCTTAGCGCAGGTATGCAAATTCACAACAGGTCCAGCTCCTCACTTCCCAAGGCGCATTGGAAATGGACATGTAGAGACGTAGAACCATGGCTAGAACAAGAGAAATATCCAACTTGGGCTGTCCCTATCATGTGGCACATAGTAATAGGAACCCCGGACAGCGCTCCACAAGCATTCCACATTGCCGATCAAAGTTTGCCGTTGAATCACATGGCCCTTGTTTAGCTAGTCGCAGAACAGAGCAGAGAGAAGTACATCTTGCATGAATGCCGCCCTCACGGTTGCCAGTTTTATCTTTTGTTCCCTCTCTTCTTGACTCAATGAAGAGTCAAAGCTGCATGCACAGAAACCAAAATGAACAAAAAACTTGACTTTATGATTGTAATGGCTGTTGCAATGTTCACATGTAGTAATTACATGCAAGATGAATGCTTTGAATATGCAAGTGCTGGTTGGATCATCAGATACAGGACAGGTTAACAAGAAAATGCTATTTTTTTAACAAACAGATAATTTGATCAAAACTTGATAACCAGCTACTCTAAAAGTTCCAAAGCAAGCCATCTTCAGAAAAAAATATTGAACTATTAAAAATTGCAAAAGCCATCCTCATCAAAGTCTTCCTTTGATTTTTTAAGGACAAAAGAACATAAAATTTAAGAATAAAAAATAACATAAAATTTTCTAACATTTATCTTTCTGAAAACCCAATCATTCCACCACCCACAATATAGTTGGTTGCTTGCATTTGCAGATATCAAATAAAATAGAATATTCAGTTTTCTGACATCTACAAACTATGGGATTTGAAAATGGTTACACGATGGCATTACATAATGTCTTGCATCATTACTCATTAATGGATTGTGGTTCTGCCCATAACAGTCTCCTGTTTCACCTTTTTTTAATGGAAGTTTGCTCTTTCTCATTAATCTCCTGGGAGAATGCAATTATGAAAGTATATTTGCTCAACTTCAAACATCAGAACCCAAAATTTAAGGTGGAAATCAATGTGCCAATCTTTTAAAAGATAAAAATTACCGATCGTATGACCATTACAACTGCCCCAATATTACTAATGGCACTGCAGAAAACTCATTATCATCATCATCATCAGAGCCATCTCTTAAACAAATCAGGGTCAGCTACTTGAATTATGCTGCATCATTCAACTCTATCATGACCATTATCCACTCACCATCTTCACCCATGTTCTAGCACTATGGAGAAATTGCTTCCAAATAAATCAAGACATAAGAATGACTATGGAGATGTGAATGTTGGAGACTAATAAAACACAAATTGTGGTGAAAAACTTGGTTTCTGGTATAAAACATTTTCTAGCAGTTTGGAATTCCTGTTAAAGGTGGCAAGACTGAACATTGGCACAGATACAAGAAAGCAACCACATAGTACCCAACATTTCAGTACTCTGAAGCCCATAACCAAAAGCCAAAAAACTGACAACAGTAAATGTGTACATGTAACAGCATCTAAAAATATGATCATCTAAGAGAATGCATCCATGTAAAGTTTGCCCTTTGCAGATTCTCAACACAGAGCTAAGTGACATGAGTGACAAATGCCCTGCCATACAGGATGTGTGTCTTGTACATGAGGTCAAACCCAAAATGTACTTAGAGTAAGAATTGAATAGAAAAAGACTTTTCATCTGCTAATATGGAGAAATTACGAGAAGAAGATTCTAATTAGTCCACACTATAGGGGTAATCCTACAATAATAAGTTCCTACCTATGGCCGGAAAATTGGACACTGAGCTGCCTCCCTTTAATATGTCAATTGTCAAAAGGCTACAGAAAAGATTCAACAAAAGGCTAAGGATTGCTCCATCGTTAAAGAAAAGATGCATAAACTGAATACCTTGATTTCCAAATATGTGGAGTTTCCACGACCTTTGCTGCAACATCATTAGGATCAGGAACTGCATATTTCAAAATGTCCTCCACTTCTAACTGAGGGAAGTTCAAAATAAGTTGTGAAAGTAATGAATCAGAGACAGAAGTTGATGCATTGGTGTTGCTTGACCGATAGCCACCACCTCCCAAGAGCACCTGCAAATGGGCCTCATGAAGGTCCCTTCCTAGTAGAGAGAGTGCTTGAGTACTAGGAATAGCAGCTCTACGAAGTCGTCTGTGTCTCTGCAAGTGATCTTCAGCTAAGAAAAAGCCATCATATATTCATTTCTATTCAGGCGATAATACAAAAAACTGCATGACCATAGTTCTAAAAATTCCAAAAAAGAGCAAGTGAAAAAATGTTTATTTCGATTGCTATGGATTCCAGTACAGCTACAATAGGAAAAAGGATATCTTAAATAGGTGACCATGTTGCAGCATAATATGATTTGACAAATCCTGTGAGACCTTGACTGAGCAAATAGGACAGACCTGAAACACAAGAACAAGTAAATAAACAACATCAGAGCTATGTAACACAATACAGGAATATAAATACATGTAAAAAGTGTAAAAAAACGTTGAAACCACTAGCCCAGCTGCAATGTATTGTCCACAAATGTTCTCTACATGGAAGGTATGGTGAACAAAACCAACAAAAGGACACGCTAAACATACAATTCCCCATTTATGAAAAGCAAACCACTAGTAATCAAATGAGGGAAACAAAGCTGATCAGAAAACTATGTCACGTGCATGATTTTTGAGATTGAATCTGAGACAAAAATAATTAAGTCCCCATTCCTAAAATGAGATAGCAATGGCCATGTTACTAATGAATCCATAGTTGGATCATTGCTGGATGTAACGTGGTTTCTCAATCAAAAGACGTTAACTTTACTGCAGATTATATAAACAAATAATACACAGACTATCTCCCCTTGTTAGATTTCTTGAAGTTTTGGAACCTTTGTCCTTTCTAATTACATCTAAAGAATTTTTAGACTTCTGTTACCCTTTTCTCTTTTCAACACTAAGATGGTAAGTGCTCATGTTTTGCCTGCCAGCACAAAGACTGGCCAGTCAACGGATATGGGGTCCAATAGAAACCATGTGATGGTCTACGATTTACATGAAACTAAATGTGGCTTTTGCATACATTATTCCACATGAGCAAGTGTACCATAAGTATGGAACATCCAAGCTGCATGTGCGACCCATTATATAAATGCCCTGGCCAACAAAAAGGCATTTCATCCATAAGATGAGCAACAGCCTATGAAGCACAATGAATCCTTAAACCATAGTTCAGACATCTGTTTGTTTTATCCTATCTTTCTGAAAAATGGCCGTCTTCAAGAATGCATGACTTCATGATTTGTTGGGACACAGATATCTTCATGAAGAAACCCATTTGCCATAATCCTTTGATCCACGAAACGGTAGCAATTGGTCCTAATCATCGTAAGCGTATGGAGGCAAGATTAGAAAACCTCCGAAAATTCAGATATCATCACAGACCGAAAATTTACAGCAAAATCATAGGAAATAGCCATGCAATTACAAGTATCCAATATTAAACCAATCTACCGCATTAAAATAATCCAACAAAGGAGCCTCTCACTCGTTAAAAAAAAGAAAAGAAATTTAACACGACCCAAATCACGAATCTATGGCGGAGACACACACAAAAAAAGGATTTTTCAAACTCACTGTTGCTTTCGATTCGGTGGGATGTTCGTCTTCGAGATGCGAACAGAGAGACGCGATGTCATGATCCTCGTAGCAATGAGGGCAAGGGAAATCGGGCCGAACATCATCTTCCGCCACCAAAACATGAATGCAAGAACCAAATTCAGACATCACAAACAGTAGCTATAGAGAAAAGTTCGGATTTTTGAGATACAATATAAATTCAAATGCTAGTAATCCTGAAAGCAGCCAACAGAGGAGCAGGTAGAGAGAAGAACCATGGAAAGGAGAGTCGCGCTGCTGCCGCTGTGAGGAATACTGCCGCTTTGCCGCGGCGAGGCGGGAATTCCAGAGATCGGGATTCATGCAAATATCGATTTCGATCGGAGAATACGAGAGGAGAGAAAAAAACGAAATACGATCGACTCGATCGAGATTTCCTTCTCCCCTCTCTCTCTCTTCTCCCGGATTTTCGTATAGATTTCTTCGACCCCACTCTCTCTCTCTCTCTCTCTCTCTCTCTCTCTCTCTCTCTCTCGTCTCTCGTCTCTTCCGCAGCTTTTAGATTTCTCCGACAGCGTTTGGCATCTTTGGCGGTGGAGGAGACGGAGATTTTGGGATTTCAGGAGGGTACAAATGGAATATTTCTGTTTGTTGGTGGACGAGAATCTCCCGCAATGGTTGTAGGCAGCACGTGAGGCGAAAATATGTAGGGCCCACGTATTGGCCTTTTCACATCCGGTCCGTCAATCGTTGTTCATGTTATCAGAAAGGCCCAAAACTAAGCTGAGGTGAAAAAAAATAAAATCTGGGTATGGCTACAGGGATACTTGTCGGTTTTAAAGTAATAAAATAAAATAAATTAATATTTTTGAAAACAAAAAGATAATACTGTACAAAAAATGTATGAAATTTATGGATAATAAATTATAAAGCCAGTGTGAAGCGCATAGAAAAATCAAAATTTAACCCCTTATTTACTATAAAAGGGAAGCTTACTTTCTTTTACTAACAAATCAAATACAGCCTTTGTTCTTTTCTTACTCAACCTTATTTAAATATAAATTTATTTTTTTTACTATTAGTTTGTTCTTTTCTAAAAGTGGTTAATTATATTATTTTATTTATCACTTTATACATACAAATTTTCTCTAATTACATCTAAATTTCAAATTTATCTACGTAAGGCATAGAAAAATATTCATTTCCATCTTAATTAATATGACAAAATTTTAAAATATATAACAATTTTACTTTTATATTATTACTTAAATTTTTAATTACTATCTTTTATATTTTAATCTTAAATATTTATTTATTTTACTGTTATTCAATTTATTATTAATTACTAATGTCATTCCCTTTCCTTTCTTCCAAGACTTTAATATTTAACCCCGAGGTATGTTTTTTTGTAATATATCATCAAAGATATGGTATTTTGCAAGTGTATACTGCAGCTGTATAAACCCGCAAAATCCCCCGCAATAACATCTCACCTTCCCCTCTGGTGGCTCATTCCTCCTTTGCAGGCCT
This sequence comes from Pouteria campechiana, assembly GCA_036873735.1. Taxonomy (NCBI): domain Eukaryota; kingdom Viridiplantae; phylum Streptophyta; class Magnoliopsida; order Ericales; family Sapotaceae; genus Pouteria; species Pouteria campechiana. Next base: position 41,063 of record JAYJMB010076337.1, read on the forward strand.
AGGGTTTTTCTGGAGGTTTTTTATCCGGCCATGGAGTCAACAGCATCCGCCGCCGCACCGCAATCCAGTTTCGACGACGGCGGAGGCGAAACAAAACCGGCGATGAGGAAACCGGTATTCACAAAGGTGGATCAGCTAAAGCCTGGAACCAGGGGCCATACCCTCACCGTCAGCGTCGTCAGCTCCAAGACGGTCGTCCAAAAGGGCAGGGCCGCCGCTTCTCCCCAACTGCGCCACACCCGCATCGCCGAATGCCTCGTCGGCAACGACACCGGCACCATCGTCTTCACTGCTCGCAACGATCAAGGTACTGTCACATTCATATGTATACATTCATGAATTTTCTCATGATAATGTTTGCAAGGTGATGCCTAAGTTCTAATCTTTTGCATTTTCTGTCTCAGTGTCACTGCATTTTATAATTTCTGAAAAATTATGAGATATCATGTCTACTGGTGTTATAATTAATAATGACTGCGTTATTTGATCCTCTAGCTGCGTTGATGCTCAATACACGGTCTTTCGAATGGTGATCTACTACTAAAAATTAGCCCAAGTTTTGGTTTCTAATCAAGTTATGATCCAAGGATCAGATTGGCTGAACTGTAATAATCTTCGATTCATCGGCACTGGCCTCTGGATATTTTTTCATATTCAATTATTTAATATGTACCCAAAATTTTAATAGTTTGATGACCACATATTTTTTTTCATGTACTGTGGTATCTCTGATTTGAATGTTTGATATGAATAGATTTTTCCAGAATGTATGAAATATTTGATTAGTATGTAGTGTCTTGTGCATTACTGATAATTGTTATGCCAGTCTCAAGGAATTACTACTTGCTTATCCATTATCCATGCTTCCATTCCCAACCTTATTGATCCTCTTTTCCCGTTTAGAGGGTTTGTAGTTTCACTAACTTTTTTCATTTCAACTTCTTTTTTTTGTATAGACTTCTGTTTGGAAGAACATTATAAAATAACTTGCTCTATCAGTAACAACATTTGTGTTTGGACATCTGTTTCCTAATTATGTTGAAACTATGACTAGTTTCAAGGGTATTTACTAGGCACCCAACAATTAGATGCCAGTAATCCTCATTATTCACTTCCTTATGTAACAGATGAGTTCTAATACCAAACCATGGTGATTTATTCAAAAAATCTAAGAAAAATAGCAAAAGAAGAAAGAAAAATATAATTATCCAAAATGAGGTATCTCATATTAAGCATCTTACCTGATTGCTCTCCTGTTTAAAATGATTTCAAGTCTGATTATAAATACATATTGTAGATTACAATTGGTGTTTGTCAAGATTAATTCTTTTCAAGAAGATGTGCTGCAAAATACATAAAACTCAGCAATTGGTATTCATAGAAGCTGCTGAATGTGGATGGATGGTTTTCTAACTTTTTAATTATTGGGACAGGTTCTCTCCCTCTCTCTCCCCTACTGCTTAGGGTGATATTGAGGATATGAATATGAAGCAATTCTGAATATTCTGGAAATCTTAACTGTTTTTTAGCAATATTTTCTTTGTGGTGATGTGGTTTTCTGTTGGGGCAGTTGACTTGATGAATCCTGGTGCTACCGTAATCATGCGGAATGCAAAGATCGATATGTTCAAGGGATCAATGAGGCTGGCGGTTGACAAATGGGGCAGGGTTGAAGTCACGGAACCTGCTAAATTCGTAGTGAAAGAAGATAATAATCTGTCCCTTGTTGAATATGAACTAGTGAATATTGTTGAGGCGTGAGCAGGTATGGATAGATGACACAGGTGGCAAGGCAAGGCATGAAGGTGGCTGGCCAAGCTTTTTAATCATCATTGTTTAGTTTTTGATTTTGTCAGTGCTCTTACCACAGTAACCTTTTTTTATGATGAAACAAATCAATGTTCTAGCCTACTAATTTAATCATACAAAGTCATTTTTCTTAAGCACTACTACCTGAAATTTGGAATAGTTGAGGTGCTGCGGCAGATTGTTGAAAAGCATTGTTCACTTTGTGATTTAATCTCATGAAAAGCAGAAAGAAAACAGGCCGTTTTGACCCTGTACTAGTTCTAGTTGTATTTCTGTTGGGAACCACGAAAGTGGTGGAAAAGAAGGGCAAAATGTGGAATTAACCAGATTAGGATAATGATTGAAAATAAAAAGAGTAAATAGTATTTTTGTGATATTTAAATGTTGCGTCAATTAAAAGATATTGGAATGGGTGTTTTTTTTTTTTTCCCAATTACCAAACACATGACCAGGATAATGCTTTTATGCAATCACAATGCTGTATACACTGGGTGTCCATGGAAGCCAGTACTCGTACTGTTTTTGTCTCTCTGAAAAATACAGGTGAGTTGGCGATGGGAATATCAATGGATCCAATAACGCAAATCTAAAAATGTTTGGCAGTTAATTTCATTCAATTTGCAAGTGGAATTTTTGAATATATTAAATAACTTAGGAAGCATTATTGAGATTTTCAAAACTTAAATAATTTTAAGTAGGGAGTGAATTATATACCTATACTCATTTTATATAGCATTGTAAAAGAATAATAAGCATGCGTAATCTTTATATTTTTATTCATGTATGTATTTCTTAGCATTTAGTCAGATTAAATAACTTGACAATTTTTTAAATGTTTTAAATCTCTCTTTAGCATCATTATTACTTGATATTAGCAATATAGTTCTCTCATAATTCCTTATTAATTAATATCAGTAGATTGCAATAAAGTGAAAACTAAGCCAACTTCGGGTGTATAAAAGGCTGTATGAGAATCCATGGATTCTCAGAGAGCATACTGGAGTCGCAGGTACCGACCATCATGGTTACTGCAGTCACAATCTCACATGCTGGGAATGTAATTACCCGCCCAAAGGATCCCCCAAGTTTCCTAAACAATGTAAAGCTATTGCTAAGGTAGACCATCAATAGCTAAAAAGGCATATCTATTCAGTGCTTTTCTGAATCCAAGTTGCCAAAGCTCAATTGAGTTTTGAAGAAATGCAAAACCTCCCAGCCGCCCAACTTCCATAGGACCGAACCTTATGAGCGGTCGAACTAGGTCAGTTTGGTAAATGGTTACTAGCGAACTAAGATGCTACCCGTTTCCTCTAGACAGACCAGGAGTGAAAAGTAATTAACGTTTATGACGTACGAACTTTATACCACCCTACAGGAACTCTGCCTTGAAAAGGGGATCTATTTAAATTCATGATCACCATTTCACTTCCTCCATTTGATTACTTTCCTCACACAAAAATTGCTCTGTTGAATGGCAGTTACGTTGAATCAACCATCTGATCACACAAGCAAAACGGTCCATGAAACACAATCATGCCTTATTTCCATGCCATGCCAGAATAAAGATGGAACCATTGGGAGTAGAAAAAAGGTCACGCATACATGTCAAGGTTCTTGAAAAATAGGAAAACATGGCCAGAAATGTTAACAAGCCATCAACAGCCTGCATCTCTCAGTTTGTCTAGAGAGAAATAACTACAAAATGTTTGCATAAGCTCGTACCAAAGTCCCCATTTGGAAGGCATTATCTCATTTGGTAGAAGTCAGTTTACCTATTATGCAAGAACATCTTTTCCAGCCTGAAAATTTCTACTATGTATGTGCCTCAAGCAGATGGTCTACAAATCCCTCAAACGAGTTCCTGGAGAAGAAATACCACCAATGTAATGTGCACCCCACAAGCCAAACTCATCCATCTACAATAGAAGAACCAAATACTTATAGGAAGCCACTCAAAATCATTTAACCCCAACTGGGTATGTAAATTGAACAAGCAAGATGAGTTAGGGATAAACGACTATTAATCCATGTCATAACACTATCCATGCACCAATAAAACAGTTCAAAAAAAGATCCTTTGTTCTCTAAAGACAACCAAAACAGTATAGAATTGAGGTTGTAATGAAGTCTTCAAACTGAATTGGTCGAAGGCTCAAGGAGATGTCACAGCCCTAAACAAGCAAATGAGTCACAAGTTTGTCAACTGGGGAAAGAATGTGGATGGTGCAGCAGCACTGAAAGAAAAAAAAAAGAAATGGATGCAGGCCAAACTCCCTGCCCCAGTAAAGGAATTCACACTGTTTGGTGGCTTTCATGCTAAGATAATGTACTTTCATGGACTGATAAATTAAAAAAAGAAGAAGTTCAATCTAAACACGACAAAGAACACTGTTTCCCATTTATGCTTCTAATGTTAACAGTATGCTAGCTTTTCATCCTCCAAAGATAAAATTGAATCAAAACTGAAAATATAAAATAACTTTTACAGAGAGAGAAAAATGGGCTTTAGCCCCTCTTTTACCTCAAAACAAGCATGCCCTGATGAATGGAGCGAGAAAGGCATAGCTTTTTTGGTTATTTATTTTAAATTGAAGAAACCAAGTTCAGAAATTCTTTTGAAATGTTCTCCAGATACTTCTATTTGGTGAAATTCCTACATCAAGGTATAGAGTCACTGTAGTGCCTCAAAACCTGATTCCATTTTCAAACGTTATCAAAAGGTTATATTTACTTACTGGGTTATTGCTAGCAGTATTAGAGCATGGGGATGGGAACTTTCAAGATTCATAGTCCAGAGTACAAAAGAATGCATATATACATGCTGTGTCAAAGGAACTTCACGGTAGAATACAAACCACATCATACAATCCCATGAAAGCTCTAAAGGATGCATGATCCTACAAGATCAAATGGTGCAGGCAGACAAGGTGGTTAATCAACAAGCTCAAATGGCAACAGGTGATGAAATGATCCTAGCGAACAATGCTATTGCCCTGTTGTTTCCACCTCACGTTTGACTGAAGCAGCGTCTTTTGAATATTATCATGGTAATTCCTAGTTACAATTTGGCAACTACTTCTGAACCGAGATAACCATACACAAAAATTTTCAATGAATAGAACCAGGATGATAATTGAAACTTAAAGTCAATCAGCACACTATTCTGTCTTACTTAACTAATTGTCATCACAAATTAAGACTTTTTAAAGATGTCTACAGCATATTGAGCTTACAGAAAGCTAAACTGCTCCCTACCAACTCAGTTATGTCAAAATCTCTAATCAAAACAAAAAAAGACAAGAAAAAGGAAAAACAAAAAACCACAGAGTTTAATGCTTCCCGAATATGTCACGCATCAGCTCCTCAGATTCCTGATATTGACATATCCAGTAGTTCAAAAAAACCCATGTCACACATCGCCATCGCCAATTGGTTTAGTAAAAGATATTAGTATTACTTTCATATATAACAATGGTATAAAATAAGGAAGTAAATTCTTTAAGCAAAATATTTTTCCTTTTTTATTTATTACCACAAAAATTATACAATCGTGTTACAATTTCTCTGTTGTCAATGTGCCTCATCATTAAATATGTCTTAAAAATGCTTTAGATATTGCCAATGAGGAGAATAATAACAGAAGAGTCCGTGTGGACGGAAATGCCAGAAGAGTCCGCGTGGACAGAAAAGAAACCTTATGTACAAGTCTCATCACTGTAAAGCAATTGCAGAGGAACTCCTAATAGGATATGATAGATGAATAATGAAGATTAAGTGTTAGAAGATACCCCAATTCTAGGGTGTTCCTATTCCATCCTAAGTTCAGAACACGTGAAAGTATTTTATGAATAAAATCTGAGAGTCAATGATAGGTTATTCATTAAAGTTTGATGAAGTTAAGCACAGTGCAGTTGCACCCTAAGAAGAAAATAAGGGCAGCACTCCCAGCTGAAGTAGTTGGCACCGCATTGCAAATGTTACATGAGTAACAGTAGGGACTAGAGCTAACAAACACAACATAGATGTCCAAGAGGCAGCCATATGAATAAAATTTACCCCACAAAGCAAAATCATTGTCGAATTTAGTAAACACATAAATTCAAGAAATGGGTTATCAAGAACATTATGATGACAATCCAGTGATTCCCTCATCATTATCAAGATACATGACATTGTTCTTATTTCCTCACTTTTAAAAAGGCTCCTTGACTAATCTATTGATAAAATTGCTGCTAGCTCCTACTTCAAAAGCTTGATGGCCAAAAAGAATAAGTTATTCCACCTTTGTCTGCTTGTTCATGATATGGTTTCACATAAGCCTACAAGAGGAAAAGGAAGTATACACTGTCTATCAAAACAGAAGAAAAGAATTGAAGGATGGCATATTTACCAAGGAAGAAAAGGAAAAAAAGCACATAATAGGAAGAAATAACATGGCACCATTCAACTTGATCTAAAACCCAAAGCCTCTTTCATATATCTATCTAGCTCATTCTTCTACTAATAAAAAGAAAATATGTTTTGATAAAGACATTAACCTCTGTTCTCTTTCAGTTCATGTCCACTACGATGCCTTAGAAGTGTTACTCACGAAGGCATGCCTATCATAGAAACCAACAAAATCAGGAATCGAATATAAGCGCTTTGCAGAGGTCCAAAAAAGGAACATAATCTATTTTTCCCAATCTATACCATGATGTAAGATGAACATATCAATTTCAATAGGATTTGAAATCAGATCCCCTGCCTCAAAATAAAAAGAATAAATAGTGAACGGTAGAATGGTAGATACAAATTTGTTAAAGTAGGCATCTATGTACTCAGTACAGCTAGTTATCGAAGTCAAGATCAATATTCATGTATCATCAGTTTTAGATTAAAAGGTACAAAGGACTGAGAGCATAAAGAGATTTATTTATTTATTTATGATTTCTTACCGAAAAAAGACTTGATGATTAGATATTAATTGCTAGTTAGCTACTAATGCCGATATTATCCTTGGGAAAAGTTGACATGGTTGCTAAGATAAGAAAACTACACTGAAGTCGTGGGTTACTTTCAAACACCTCTCCCGGCAATTTTTATGAATCCAATAGAGTTCAAAAGCATCATAAATATCAAACATATAACCCATCTGAAGGCAACCCCTAGATAGTATCTAAAACCAAGTTGACTGAGCATGAGGTTATGAATTTAACATTAACAGTTGGTAGAAATTTTACTGTTCCACATTCCCCTAACTTCTGTATCAAATGCTTAACACAACAGTATTATCAAAATGCCATAGATCTTGTCATCTTGAGCCACACAACACACCCTGAGATGCAAGTTTATATAATGCATTCCCATGGGGCAGAACAGGCAATTGGGTGTAATGCCAGCATTCAACACGTGACGAGATACAGAATTCAATAACTCACCATTAATCAATAACCCGCATCAGTCCGACTCAGCTTAGCTATCTGAAAAAATGATAACCCAACAACAAAAAAATTGCATTTTGCAGAACCACCAATGGTGAAATTTACAAATTAACAACATCAATGCAAAGGCATGTGTAAGCTACGAAACATAAAGATGAGAATACCTTCAGAAAGCCAGCCGAAGCCAGGGCGAGCGACAGAGAGCAACGAATTGAGGACGGCAGATGAGGTGGCAGTGTGAAGTGGGAGCAGCGTCTCGATGCAGCAACTCATCTCGACGGGCGACCTGAATTTCAACATAAGCAACCGTAACGTTGTCTGTTCGTCAATCAATAAAAGGCAGAGAGAGAGAGAGAGAGAGAGAGAGACCTGAGGAGAAAGCGAGAGGGTAAAGATGGGTTCTTGGCGGAGGAGGCGAAGCGAAAGGTCTTAGAAGAAGAGCGGCCGGCTCCGGCTTCTGGGCTGAGCTTTGCAGCAGAAGCTGCGGCGTTGCGGAAGGATGAGGACGATCGGATCACAGATCTGGCTATGGCGGCCATTGGATCGGTGGAAAGGAAAAGAATTGGAAGGAAATATGTCTTCTTCCTCTTCTTGGCGGTGAAAGAGAGCAAGCTTTCAACTGCGACTCTCCGGCGCTGCGTGGGAGATAAACCCTACAGGGAGGAGGGAGGAGGTTTATAGCGCCACACGCGCAAGCATCCCACGCGTGTGAGTTCTCCGAATAAAACCGAAGTGGGCTTGCCCACGACCGCAGCTGATTTTCTTGGACTGGGTTTGATGACCCAATGGCCTCATAGTAAATTCTAAATCCTCCTCCTCCTCACGCTATAATTTTAAGCAGTGCATCTGGGCGATCCAACCTATAGACGAAATGAGAAACAAGAAAGGAGTGATTTTCGCAACCGCTCTTAATTCTCTCTCCCGAGTCGAGTCCTGATGAAGAATAAAATAATCTTACTCTTTCTTTTGGCAGCTTGAAAATTCAGGGGCAATGTTTGGTAATGGAAAAGGAGGTACGTTTCTTTTCCTCAGAATTTGCGGAATATGCGAGATTCTTTTCAATATTAAAGCCAATATGGGTGGCTTAGGATGAAGCCAGTGGGCCTGCATTTGAAAGCGCAGGGGTGCTTTACCGGATTCTATTCGCAGAAATCTTGACCGTCCATTTTCATCTCGCAGCCAGATTTTCCCGCTGGCTTGCCAATGTCAAACAAACAACCGTGAATACGGCTGCGAATCTGTTGGAGAAGCTGCAGCCTTGGCAGGCATACCGTAATCCAAGCGTCAGCCTCTCTCTCTCTCTCTCTCTCTCTCTCTCTCT
>JAYJMB010076338.1:3964-19857 GCA_036873735.1 Pouteria campechiana
GCACACACATTAATTTGTCAACAGGTTGTTTGTTACTTTAGAGTTTTGTGGTGCATTTGGTTATACAAAATTTCAATGAATTACATGCTAGAAAATGGTGGCTAGCAATTCCAACTTTTTCAAGTCATCTGCTGTGGGAGATCATGGCTATATTACTTAAATGCCTCTCAGTAGGTTGGCAGTTTGGCCAGTTTACATTAATATCAAACTTAACCTGACCCTGTGCCAATCTGGATCAGATGCCCCAAATCCAAAAAGAACAAGTTCATGGATCAGATATGAAAAATTGCCATTTGTTGTGCATTATTTTCTCCTGGGATTTCTAGTAGCCTAGTAAAATCACATTATTAATATTCAAAGGAATTGTGATGAATATAGATAATAGTTCTTCATTTATTTTCTATCTCTGTGATTTTAGAACCGTAGCATGTGTAGTTAACTTCTGCAATAATAGATTCACATTCAACATAGATGTTGATGTGTGTCCTTCTTGGCTCACAGCAATATGCCCCTTATAATAGCATCTATGATTCAGACAATACTTCAAATTTACTGTATCTAGCTTGATTTTTGCAGAGATATTTTTCCAGGCCATGTTAAACTATTCGTTAAAAATGATGCTGTGGCAGCTCTGTCTAGTGGGACAATGGGGAAGCTTCATGGCTGTGTCTTAATTGCGGGTACAGGGAGCATTTCATATGGTTTCACTGGAGATGGAAGGGAAGCTCGAGCAGCAGGTGCGGGCCCCATTTTGGGTGACTGGGGAAGGTAACTGTTCTTCTTTGCAGATGTGATTGCATTCATTTATCATAGCTAAGCATAGTATTTGTTGCTCGCATCTAAAACATAGATTTGGTCCTGAGATAAGCTTCTTCTACTTGATAATGCTCTTGGAACTGGATATTCTTTTACATTAAGAACCTCAACTGCAGATAAGTGGACTATACACTTGAGTCACCTGTGCATCCGAGTATGCATGAAGAAACTAAAACCAAACAAGACTTCCCAATAAAAAAATTGATAACTCTTTGCATTATTCATGCAAAAGTAGTCCACAAAGCCAGTGTTCGTGATAGCTAAAATGCATGAAGCTTAAAATGCTTGGGAAATATGTTTCATAGTAAATGTTGCTATGGTATGACCTAGACTAAAGGAGAGGTTAAAGGAATTTCTGGGGCCTTGAACGTACAGCTTAGGCTTTTCATATGAACGATAGCATAATCCGGCAATTGACCCCAAGTGCATAGGTTCGACTCTTGAAAGGGGTGACCTAGAAGTTGGATTAAAATTAATGATGGGTAGAGGGGCTGACTTAGAGGCTGCATTAAAATTACTAGTAAGTGAGTGAAATTGTTCTTAAAAAGGGAAAAGGACTACTGTTGGGGCTATTGTCACTAGAGTAGACTACCGTAGTGTCGGCCCTTGTTGGGGTGGGGGGTAGTATGACCCAAACTAAGAGAGAGGTTAAAGGGATTTCTGTGGCCTCGAGCAAATGGCTCAAGCTTTTTGTATCATGCAATCCCATCAAAGGTGTTGAATATTGCATCTCATGGTCAAACTTTCTAACCATGGATATTAGTGCCTTTGTTTTTGTTTGATATTAATTATCTTTTTCAAAATATTTATATCTGCACAAGAATTTTCTATTGAGAAGATACCCTTTTTTCTGCTAAAAGGTAAATTTAAATATCTATTTAGAAGATTCACAATGAGATGTAAAATCTGGAAGTTTTGCAGCCTAAATTGGGAAGCATCAGAAGCAATATGTGCCAAGAGTCATCTTTTTAATGTTCAGGAGGGAGAGTAAAACACAAAAATTCAGTAATTCCTGCAATTAATTTTGTGAATTTTCGTTTTTATGATAACTTTTAGATCTTTAATACCCACAATTTGAAATTTGTTTAGACACTTCATCCTTATTTGGAAAGTTTCCTTTTACAACTCCTAGAGGGTCACATTGCAATCTTTTAATACAATTCACTAGCATTTTTAGAAAGAAAAAGTTCTGTTTGCTTGATGCTGTTCAAATTCAGGTATCGATGGTATCCTCCTTTGGTTGAATGTTACTCCTGTTAGTACTTCTAGGCTATTGTTATTCTTGTTTTTGTTTCTTTCTTTTTATTTTTAATGAGATTAAAGATTGATATTGGAATCTATTGTATTTGAATGATTTCCTTTTTGTGCGCACCACTTTGAGTGTCATAACGTTACTTATTTTGGTTTCTTCTTTGCATTCTTCTTTTTGCTTTCTTGAGTTCATAGGATGGTGGCTGATTAAATTATTTTTCATACCTAGCAATGACAACTCTTCTCCAATTGATCTGTCAAATCTTTGAATAGAATTTCTTTTCTTTTGTTTCTAGAAGCCAATGCCTGTATTTTATGGCCACAACCAACCATTTTATCAGTTTCATATGTGCATGCCAATGCTAGTGATTAGAAACTTGAATAGGCACTATATCAGTGTTATCTTTTGATGAATGCAATGACAGAGCTTGCTTTCTGTGATCATGTTTGGCATTCTACAGGTGATTTATCATCTGTGTGTTCTTATTTGTCTGTGGGACATGGGATCACTCTTGAGTTTCATTGAAAATTGCCATCATTTTTTCCTTGGGAGAACCTTTACCTTGACATAGACTTTTTTTGGTGGGTTCAACTCAGTTTTAGTATGAATTCATTTATTAGGTGAATCAGGCCATTGGGTAGTCTTCTGAAGAATGAAAAACTAGGGTTGTTTGTTATTTTGGTCACACCAAAGGAGCATACATCAATGTATCATTATCCTTTCAACTTTTTTCGCAAAATTTTCCATGCAGTATATTGACATTTTAATCTAGTTTTTAGTTTATGGACAAACTTATTTTTGTTATCTTATGATCAGTTTGGATTTTGTAATGAATCATACAAAAAGATTCACATGCTCTATGTTGCATACTGGTTCACAGGGGAAATTTCTCTTCCCTCAAACCTTTGAAAACTTTGTGTAATTGTAAATGCCTGTCAACTCCACCACACACATGCACACCACCATCACTAGTACTAGTAGGAAGAAGGGCAAAAAGAGAAGCAAAGGTTAGTTAAATGGTTCTTTCCATGGGTACTAAATGTGCAGGAAGCTGTTTCTAGATCATGCTAATTGTAATTTGCTTGATCTCAAAGTCCTTTAATATTGTATAATGGTCTTATCTCATATATGCTTCAAGTTTATAACTTGACTTTTATATTTGCCTAAAGTCTGCTTTTAGATAGTTCTTTTCCAGAAAAAAAAACAATTATAATTGAGTGTTTTCATTTTGCAGTGGCTATGGAATTGCTGCACAGGCGTTAACAGCTGTGGTGAGGGCTCATGATGGTCGTGGCCCACAAACAATGCTCACATGTGATATTTTGCAGACACTTGGGCTTTCCTCTCCAGATGAGCTCATTGGGTACTTTCTCTTCCCTTTGATCAGATTCTAGGACTCTTGTTTTTGTTGCTAATAAAAGGCCTAATTTGGCCTAGCTTGCGTAGAAGAATTTTTTGAGGAAGAGTTGTATGAAGTTCATACAAGGAAACCTTCTTGCTAGAAAGGAGCTTTTAGTGGAAGCTGCTAGGGGTTTAAATACTGTTTGGATGAAAGATGAAATGATGGATTATGTGGGGATTCCATATGAATTACCTTATTGGAGATTTTACATTGTTTAATTAGTTGTAGAATTTTTGGATTTGCAAAGTAGGGAGCCAATGAGATGTAAAAAAGGAGGTTATCTTTTTATGCAAAAAATATTTTAGGTGGAAAAAATGATTGCAAATGATTAAATGACGTGCTCATTACCTGATATGATGATTCAAATAGAACATTTGACAGAAGTAAAAGAGAATTCCTTTTTATGCATATCAACTGCGGGATAAGTAGTGTATATTTCAAAAATGTTCAAAATGTTTACTTCAGAAATAAACACAGTAATATACAGGGAATACAATGGTGTTTCTTTCATTGTGCCGTCAAGTTTCTCTTTGCTTGTCATGTTTCTGCATTGAATTATATTACCTAGGTATTCCAAAGTCCAAACAGCACCTTATCAATGTACTATATAAATGTTTTTTGTGCAATATAGACACTCTTAATTCAGAAAAAAACACTTAGAAGATATTCTTCTTAGAAAGCCATCTTTTGGTCTTTTGCAATTGTTCAATTTTGAGTTTTCTTAATGGTTAAAAATGTTGCTTTAATGGCTCTCTAGAAATCTTCTTCTGAGGAGGCAAGCAATTATTAAACATTACTGGCCAAAACTGGCTGTTGGCTCTAGGAAGTAGCTTTTTTGCAATAGATGGCTACATCAAATGGGGCTGAAGTCCTTTAACTGGAAATTTATGTGAGTGTTGAGGGTTGCTCCATTCCCAGCCTACACTTTCTAGGTCTACCTATCATGAATCTGCAATACAAACAGTAGTCATGGAGAAGGAAACCATTTTTCCTTGCAAAATCATGGGATGAGGTAGTGGTGGTGGTGTCTTTTGGTGGAAAAGGGGGCATTGTTTTTTAGGGATGCTTTTCATTTTGTTTCCCACCACCAGATGGCTATTCATTTGATTCTGACTTACTATTGGTCATCAGAACCATACATGAGGTAGATCACAGTTTGTAGATGAAGAGAACAAAACATGAGGCCTTGAAACTGAAGGCAAGTCATATCCTTGTTAATATAGGGCTTGAGAACTTATAGCGATCAGATAATTGGAATTGGCACCATTATATTTGTCTCATCATGCATCATCATCTTAGCCTTTATACACATGACATGTATATTTATTTTAATTAATTCATGAAAATTATTCCATAGAAGGACAAGACTAGGATTAAAACCCCCCTTAAAATAGGTTAGAAACCTTCGTATCCATTTTCTTTTTTGTTCTTTTTATTAGTTAATTTATTGTCTGAGCTATGTGGGCTACTTTTCCTGATTGAGTGACCCAGTTCAGATTGGTTATTGAACATTTCAACTGGTTTTATTTTCATTGCTTATTGGCAATTAGGTGGACTTACGCAGATCCATCGTGGGCCCGTATAGCAGCACTGGTTCCTGTTGTGGTATCATGTGCTGAATCTGGTGATGAAGTTTCAAATAAAATTTTGGTGGAATCTGTTGAAGAGCTAGCAGCAAGTGTGAAAGCTGTTGTTAGGAGGCTTGGGTTATGTGGCGAAGGTGAGCTGACACTTGTTTACAAGTTTTCAACATGTGGATTATTCAGTTTTTATATTGATAATAATGATTTCCTCATAAATTAAATGCAAATTCCGGTTCCTTGTGTCATCACATGCATTCCTTTGAAAACATAAACAGATAATTATCTTCAAAGAATGGAGATCTTTTCATGTTATTTTCTCCATTCTAAAATCAAGGTCACTTTTTTCGGTGGGTTCAGAATCCACTCTCCCATAAAAAGTCAAAAAGAAAAGAAAAGAAAAGAGAAAACAAGCTAGAGTTGAAGGCCAAAAAACAAAAACTGCATTCTTGGTGCAAAAACATGCAATAATGCAGGATCTTGGAACCTTTCTTTGGTAATATGAGTGGCTGCATAGCATGTCGCTACAATCCAGATGTCCAAATCGGGGATCATCATTAGCTTGACCTCATGGTTTCATCTTTGACTTTTAATTCATTACCAGTGTCCTTTTGACCATCTATTTTTTATGCTTGCGGTGATCATGTCATACCTTATTTTTTTCAGGATGTGCTCCTTAAGCAAGGGTCTTTAAATATAGTTTTATGGTCTAAGTCTACCATATGTGTGGTGGTTGAGCAACCTTTTTGTTAGAAATGGTGAAAAATGCCATGGTGTTCTAATTCTGAAGATTACCAATCTTTTATGATTATGATTTGCAGGTTTATGTTATCTCTAATGTAGTTATTAGATGCTATTAAATGCAGATGGAAAGGATTCTTTTCCACTCGTCATGGTAGGAGGGGTTTTAGAAGCTAATAAGAAGTGGGATATAGGTGCAGAAGTCATAAACCGCGTTTGCAAGGACTATCCAGGTGTTCGTCCAATTAGACCTAAGGTTAGTATGCTTTCATTTTGAGTTTCGCTGACACCATTTCTTCCTAAATTTTCTCCTTACAGGCCACTAATTGATGAGTTAAAATTGTTTGCAAACTTCTGATCACTACGATAATGGAGCCATGACCAATGGTCAGCACTCTGAATGATCCAAGGGCCACTATATATGATCTCCAGTTAATGGCAAATGAACATTTTAGCCGTTCAGTGAACTTAAACAATAGTTTGCTGCGGTATATCGAGCCAATGTATATCTTTCATGATTGTTGAATGCCCCTTCTTGTTTTCATCATCTCGGTTCCTCAGGGTGTTGACCATCTACCATTTGCAGTATTAAGGTATTTTTGAATCTCATGACCAATCGGGTAAAAATTATAAATCTGAACATATTGAATTCCATTGCATCCATTTTATAGGCGTACTTCTAGTTATTTTACTTTTTGAGGTCAGCAAGCTAAAAACATAGATGTGATTTAGGTCGATAGTTTTTGTTTCCTCGTTAAATGATGGTTCAAAATTCAGTCGTGCATTCAAAAAATTCCCAATCTTGAAAGCCAAAGCTGTAGTAGCTACGCTTTTCATATATTCTGCATAGGCAGCTGAGTTGCTGACATTGCCTGCTTTTTTATTGGAAGGTTGAGCCAGCTGCAGGAGCTGCGTTGCTGGCCTGGAACTTTTTGATGAGAGAGCCCAAAAGTAGCCCCATCAGCTGACGCAGTGTGATTCCAATGGAGGAAGTTGTCTACATCTGTACAAGAGGATGCCAGCCACAATGAAAACGGAGAAACAAGTGAAGGATGTAAAACAGAAATTAGAATTTTCTCAATTCATTTTTAAAGTTAGATTAATTGCACATTGGAGCTAAGTGCGTAATTGCTTCCACTTAATTTCAACAATTGTAGTACTGTTGTTTCAGACCGTCATTAGATCATGGTGAACATGTAAAGGGGAAGAAGATGGAAGACGAAGAGCCCATGCGGTCAATGGGCAGAGATAGGTTCCAATCTGTTACAAACTACATATGTCTGCACTAGATAGGTCAATGCCCATTTTTAAGTAGCAATTGAGACCAACAGGTGTTTTCTATTCAATTTAGTTATTTTAATCTTCATGTTGTGTTGGAGCAGTGATTTTCCCATTGAAAGCACATTGAGGTTTCACCCAAAAATATTAAATATACTCCAGGCTTTTGGCACATTGCTTGGGTCGCTAGCAGCCTGGCATGTTATCCGAACAAACGCTGATACATGAAGCCGAAACTGCAGCGGGTATCTGCACCAGGTCCTAAAAGCTTTTGCTGACCTAGCTCTGACAGGTTTCATGGACGCTGGTGCTTTGGACCTCTCGTAAATTTTGTCTGCACTAGATGAAATCTATACAACTATTTCATTGTACTAATTTTTCAATTTCAATTTACTATTATATTTATATCAATTTAGGCATTTAATTAGCTTCATGCAGGTTTTATTATGTTGTAAATTAAAATTAAGAAATTTAGTATAATCAAATAATTATATAGGTTTTATTAAGAAAAAATAAAGGTTTGAATATTATTCCAACCTATTTTGGCTAACTTCTTCCAAACCCAAGCGTCAACAAACTTCTTCTCATGGATTGTAAGATTTTGCTTCCAAACTGGACTACTATAAAATGAAAAATCTAGCTCTGACTAGCGTTAGTGATTGAACTAGTTAGGTGTCCAATACACAGTACAACTGATTTGACAGCAGGTTTAACTAGATGAATCATTATATATATAAAAATCTAAACCATAAATATTAATCCAAATATAGATGTTTTGTTTTAATATTATATTACTTCAATTCATCAATTATTCTATTAATAATATTAAAATTTTTAAAAATTAGTATTGAACCGGGCCAGATCGGACAGGTCACCACGAAGACCGGCCGGTCCAGTTCTGACAATTGGGTTTGTTTGTTTTTTTTTTTCTTTCCCCCCTTTGTTCTCGCTCATCTAATTTGGCCAATGCCCCAAGCGGTCTAAAAGCGTGAAAGGCTGGTCGTCAATAACCCTGCATTCAGATTTCAGAGCCACGCATGCATAAAAAAATTGTAACCGCGGATACCTTGGAATCAAGACAAGCGAATACAAAACATCCTGAGAACATAGAAGAGCCACGCCTCAGCTGCTACCTTAAACAATGAAAACATGTCACTACAAAATACCATAACTACAATACCTCCTAATCTTTCAGATGGTATAAGCTCTGGCACTCGAAAATTTGAAATTACATACAAAAAGCCGGCTAGAAAAGAATATACATGAATGAAAGCAACGGTTGTATTTCAGCAAAAGAAAAGGAGAAAAAATACTGTGCAGGTGACCGTTTGGCATTGCCTTTTCTTGACCCAATGGTACCCTACTAGGTGGAAATCAGCTGGAATTTTTGTTGAAGAAACTATTAGATAATAAGAACCTCCATCTTAGAAGGTAAGGGGTCACCACAAGACCAAGCCGAACAATCCAATCCATAGGTTCTGCTATTTTTATTGCTAAATTTAGCGACCCACGTGCATATGGAGCCTTAGGCAATCCACGGCCCGGCCCAGCCCAGCTGCTGGATGGACATGATTCACAATATCATGACTGTATTTGTCATGACATCAATTCCCTTCTTTTCAAATACACAGCCTTAATGTTCCCTTGTCCTTCTCTGTGGCATCCCTGAAATTGCTGACATACTGGTGTTGCAAGGAGGCGTAGTCCGTGGAAACAGCACTTCAATAAGGTTAAAATGGCCACAGGATATGTATTGGGGGAAGAGAAGTGAATTAAGAAGATGGTTAAGGGCTGCTAAAAAGGAGTTGACAATGAGCTGCGGCATTCACTGGGCCTTCTGTGTGATGGCCCAAAAAGCTAGGTAAGATCAATCGTCAGTGTAGACGCTTGCTGGAGATTTCTTTGCTAGCAATATATTTCTCAAGTGCATTGGTCTCTTTGATGATTGAAACAGCTTGATTTTAGGTCATTGATGCATTATATGCAAGCAACTTCCTGGCATGCGGCAGCATATCTTACCCACAGATAATTGATAAACCTTCTGTTTCATCAATCAAATTGATTTACTCCTTTCTCCTTTTAGTTCACGCCTAACCAATTCCAAGATCTCCATAACCTGCAAGAAACAAAACAGCTTAACAATACACACAAAAGATAAACAGATTCAAAATTAATAGCATGAAGCAGATGGTGCAATTTCTAGCCATCCAAGCTGCACCCACTGTTTTGGACCATTTACACTAAACACCAACTACAAGCCCCAATAAATGGCCCTTAAAGCTCTCTAAACTGTCCATTTGCAAAGGTACAATTTTTTATAATTTCTTAAAAACAAAGCACATCTTACTCCACTATAATGCTGCAATATTGGTGAGTAATGATCCAGCACTATGTATATCTTCTCAAGAAGGTGTAGGAGTGAATCCACTTCATTGCCCAAGAGATCCACCTGAACTCCAAATAGATGGTGGAGGAGAAAACATTAGATTACATATGATAGTTCATGATCGTTCAAAAATTAGCAATGGCTTTTCAATTGTGCTACAACAATAGGATTGGACTCAAGATCATTCGAATTGTGGAATGTGGAAGGACCATAGCCAAAAAGGAAATGAATATAAAAATAATAAAAAAAAGAACAAAGAGTTGCTCAACTCAGATTTACATTTCTCAATTGCTCAATCTGAGTTGAGCAGTTGTCCAACATTTGCATGAATTGAATGTTCAACACAAGTGAAGGCTCGAAGAGTGAAACTGCTCAACATGGAACTTCTTTCGCAATCTTTTACGTGGCTACCACAATAATCATCAAAGCCTTTGTGCCTACTGTGATAATCTCAACCTTCATCAGATGCTTTATTCCAACTGACTATGATCATTACAATCATATTCTGAAATTTGGATTGCAGGAATCTTGCAATCACTTCAAGGTGCAGTTAAAAATCTGTCAAGATTTGCAACTACTAATATTGAATGGATGGACATACATGGATCGTCACTTATGCGTCCTCAGCATACAAATGCCTTCAAAATGAAAAGATATAGGAAAAGACAATACAGATTTCCTTCTTTTTTTCCCCATTGGAAGATCTAACAAAAGGAATAGGAAATGATACAATGGATAGGTGAAAATGATGTAAAAAAGAGGTGATGTCAACCATAAAATGAATAAAGATAATGTAGATATGCTTTTTAGAGGAAAATATATAGGGTAATAATTGGAAATATGGGTAATAATGAGAAAAAATAAGATTGCTAAGAGTAAATGGAGGTAGATAAATGTCACATTAGGGATAAAGGGAGGATAGTTCATCCTCCCATTTCCGCTTGTAACCAAATACTGATAATTTCTGTTTCTACTAATTAAAATAATTAATGTAAAGGACTCAGGCTTGGAGCACTGGTAAAAATCTCAGGCTACCAACATGAAATCACAAGTTCACATCAGAGAGCAAATACCTTGTGCTTAAAAAGCCTTTGGTTAAGGAATGTCTCCAGCCTACTTAGTTTCTATCCTTTTTTATCAATTGCAGTATACTCAACTACTCAAATGACACTAGACCATGGAATCAACATCATGCAGTAAGCAACACCGCAGTCAGATTTAAAAAAGCAAACCAAATTGCTGGTGTATAGATGACTGTTTGTCAAAATAGGAATGTTAAAATAGCAAGTTCAGAAAATCATCTACCCAAATTATTGTTTGGCCTGTCTAATTTGGTTGCTATGCCACAAATTCGAGTGATGCATAATTTCTAAGTGCTTATGGATCTTCCATCACACCCAATCATAATCCTATGATATTCTTTGAGCACTTTGTTTTGCCCATTGCGGATTCTGAAGCTACATCTACTCCAAAATATGTTAGTCAAGGCTTTCATTCTTATAAAGTTACCTCTGCTTCAGCTTTCTGAAGGTCAGAACATCTTCTCTCAAGTGCTTGCCTATAGAGCAATTCCTTTTTCTGGAGTAATTTACCCCACTGAACAATTGGCTTAGATTGGATTTTTAACATTTCTAACCTGCAAAACCATTTATACAGAATGTTTAGCCTGCTCGTTGAAGAACAAAAACATATGAACAAAGCAAGACTGGAAATACTACATTAAATTCTGTGGCACAAAGAAATTTGAATTTCAATTAGAGTCGCCCGTTAGCATGCAAAAGCTGAGCCATTCACAACTCAGATCCCATTATTTATATGCTGCAGCCAGAAAGCAATCAACTAGGTCATAAGGTGGTCCACATTTTATATGTCAAAATAACATTTTTTCCCTTTTCAATCATCCATTTCTGTTTTCCTTCAGGTGACTGTGGCACAGTGGGTAAATGGGCATAGCAACTACCATACAAATGGACTGGATCTTCCATCCACATGGTGACCTATGATTACCATCTTTTCTTTTTTTCTTCTCCTTTTTTCTTCTTTTTGTTTTTTGACACATTTAGTCACCATACAATGCAAACATCATAGCAATCTCAAGCACATCTGAAACATTGTTGCATCAACATTTAGTGCATGGAAGATTCCTAAGGGTCTGTTTGGATGCAATTGACAGGGTTGCATTTGGGTGAAGGTGTATTAGCCACCTTTTTACACATCTTTTTAAATTAATGTAATGATTTACCTACTTCTAACAACCCTAGCAACCCTACTTTTTCTCATCATTACCTATATTTTCAATCATTTCTTTTTACTTTTCATTAAAATGCTGTTATCACCTATTAGGCTTTTCTAATACACCCTCTTTCTATCACACTCTATGCAAACAAACCCTAATTGAATGAAAATATCAATGAACACGAAGGCAATGATAGGAAAAAGGTCAGCATATGTTTACCTGGCATTATGTTGCATAAACTTCTCTGCTATTTTGCACTCGAAGTCAACCATGACTTTTGATAATTCTTGAACTGAAATGACGACAGATTCCATCTGCCTCTTTTGTTTCTGCTCCTTTTGTATGGCTGATAGTATCAGACTTTGCTTCTCCTGAAAGACAGTATTCAGTATACTTCTCTGTTTCTCAGCATCTCTCTGTGCATCTAACCCCACTTCCAGTTTCTTACCTAGTTCACCTATTTCTACTTTGTATAGCCTAATTTGCTCCAAAGCCTCTGCCAATCTACTCTTTATTAAATCTGATTCCTTATCTTTCTCAGAAATTAATCTCTCTTGCTGCTTTACATGGTCCCTTGCACTCTGAAGTTCTTCGCAAACCAATTCCAACTTCTCATTCTTATTCATCAACTGAGAATTCACACCTGAAAGTAGCTTCTCCTTCTCCTCCATCACTGCTTTCAATGATGCAAGGTCTTTCTTCAGCTTCTCTTGTTCCTCGACTTCTGAATGCAATGCCTTCTCTTTTTCCAATAGCATTGCTTCAAGATGGATTATCTTTTTCCTTTCTGCACTTAAATTCATCATTGCAAGATTGACGACTGCATTGGCATCCTTGACAGCTTCCCTAAACAATATTGCAAACATCTCATGCATAAGAACAGCCTCAATATCAGTATCGCACATGTCGCCTTGCATTTTTCCAGTTAACTCCCTGAGAAGGATCTTATGTATCTCTTCCTGTATGAAAGTATCGATCTTCAAATCCTCCATATCACATTTAAGCTTTAGCATTTTCTTCAGGAAGCTGGTCTCCGTTCGAGAATGATGAGCCATTTTATCAGCTGCCTCTGAGACCTGTGAAGAGAGACACTTAATCTCCTTTCTTTTATCTGTAAGCATGTCTCGTAGATGTTGATTTTCAATGACCAGATTCTCAAATTTATCCTTCAAGCTGCAGACACTTTCATAATCATCAGAAGCTGTTGGCATTTTTTCATTTTCCTCAAGGATATCATCCAATTTAAGGATGACCTCAGGAATTTTCTTTCGTAAGCCTTCAAGATCCTTCTCTTTCCTCAAATGAGAGGAACCTTTTTCTTTGAGGGACTCTCTCCGGAAGGTGAAGTACTCTTCTGTTATCTCATGCACAGCCAACTCGTGATTTCTTTTCATTTTAGTTATTTCAGTGTTGACATAGGTTATTAGCTCTTCCTTTGACATGTGCTTCAACTGGGCAGATTCGATCATATCTGGCATGCTGTTATTAGATTTATACGGCTTCTCACATGCAGCATGCCCATTTTGCCCATTTTCCTCTTTTACGGAAATGGATGGTGAAATGTGATTGCCCAAGACCTTTTGATGAATCCAATCTTTCCTTTCAGTACTAGCCCATTCCTCAGTACCTTCATGGGATCCATGAGATAGCAACCTACCAGATTCAGGAACAAACAATGACCTTGAAATGATATCTAACTCTTTGCGCAGGCTCGCTAGTTCATTAACTTTTGTAATCCATTTCTTCCTTTGGATGCCAAGTAAAAAATTTCTTTGTTCCTCTAATTTCTTTTCAAAATCCTCCTGAAAGCTCTTAACGTAACTCTGAAACACAATACCTTCAATTTCTTCTTGGAACTCATTTTCCCACTTCTGTTCATAAACAGAAGCATTTGGAACAGCAACAACCGTGGTGTCAACATGTTTGCATACTAATCTAAATATGTTTTTCAATGCAATGATGCTTTGGTCCATTTCCACCAAATTCTCAGAAACACCTGAATCCATTCCATTAACTAAACCACAACCTTTCATCTCCCTAATTCCTTTCGCAAGCCTATGAAACTGCACTTCTGCTGCTATCTTCAGATTATCCAAATTCTGGCCACATTCTCTTGCATCATGTGAATCAAAACTACTCTGAAGCATTTCAGACTTTAAATTATTGGTTTCAGCGGCTTGAGAAGACATCCAAAATTCCTCATCTTCACATGAACCTGACTTGTAAGAATGCAATTTTTTTTTCAAGGATGCTACCTCAGCTTCTTTCAAAGCAATTTTCTCACTAGCCTCTTCTGAGACTGCATTCACCATACCCTTGATAATGGAATCACTCACCATCCTTGAGATGGTCAGTCGGACATTAATATCTTCCATGTAAGAATCCAGGTCTTCAAGCAGGAACTTCTCATAGAAGACTGAGTCACTGCCAAAGTTCTCGCTGCTCTTAAAACTGTTGCAAGGTTGCATGGACCATTCATCAGATGGACTCACCACCCCACTGGTAACCTCAAAACTCTCCACTGATATTTCCATTAGAATCACAAAGCAGGTTGGGCAAATCCCACCAACTAAAAAGAAAGACACCAAGCAACACAATTCTGCAAATGGCTGATCACGAATTCCATTTAGCACAAAATGTGTAACTCAATACTGTCAAAGAGAAAACGATAAAAGAGAAAGTTAATATAAGGGAGAATAAAACCCAAAAGACAACTTCATTGCAATTATATCCCTATAATAGAAGATGCCAAGAAATTACTAATTTCAATAATGAGAATCAAAACCAAAACAACTGGGGGAAAAGAACTCTTAACAACATAACATCAATTACACTAATGCATCATCCCCAATAAAGTATATTGACAGCTTCACTTCAGTCACAAACTCTCTTATAAAAAATCATAAGCCAATATCAAGGTTAGTAAACAGATTCCCACGCCATAATCCCCCCCTCCCAAACCGAAAAAAAAAAAAAAAGAACACAAAATTCAAAACCAATCCAGCTAAAGAATTTCACAAGCCTCGAATGGAAAAGGTAAACGGTAAACCCAAAACCAGAGCATCAACAACAATAATCTTCTAAGTCCAAATAACGTGACTTCCACACACCCAAAAAACGAAGACACTGATATTAATAATAATAATAAATAAATAAATAACTGAATCCCAACCAACATAGTAAACGGCAGCAGTATTTCCAGGTAAAAGAGAATAAAATAGAAGAAAAAGACCTCATAACACAACGCAAAGTTCATACGAAACCAGAAATATTGCTGAGACTAAACTAGAAATCCAGACATCAAAACAAGCTAATATTCTTTAATTGCCGAGATAAACTGAAATGAAGAAATTTGAAAACAAGCGAAAAAGGATTTCAAAAATCGTCAGTTCCAAACCAAATGATAACCACAGTACTACCGGCAGTCGACTTCAGACTTTGCACAAAAAGAAAAAGGGCAAGAATCAAGCGAACCTAAAAATAGAAATTCCTATTCGAATTTAGTGCGCGCTGCTTCGTCTGAGAAAGAGATACTTCCAAGATAGCCATTGAGATCTTCGAATTCCCGATTCGGCAGATGCAGCAGTTGAATTTTTCCCGCCGATTTCTTTTCTCCAATCTGTTATTGCCGGGAAAAGCCGGAGCTCTTGCAGACGGAAAAGCCTGTGGCTCTGCACGGACTTTTAGGGTTTTGATAAGAGGTAGAAGATGAAGGGAAGAGAAGCCATACTGAAGTTCTACTCGCGAGGCGTGCGATATCCTTGCCGTCCACTTCCGATCACCCACGTGCAAGTCCCTCGTGTCAACTGCCAGGCTCGCATTCCACCCGACGGACCACACGTGTGGGGAATTAGATGGTGGAGGATCTAAGTGGGGCCTGAATCGCCATGCTGGCCAACACGTCTTTCCCCTAGTTGAGATTCTTGGCCACTCGCGAGTATGATGTTTTGCGCGTATCACGGGAAGAGCGGGAGAGGGCGCGCCTGTGAAATTCAGCAAGTGACAAAAACACCCTTTGCTTTTGTTGATATCGTACTCCCGTCGAAGATTCATCCGCCGGCGCGTTTGGAAACTGTTTTGTCGTATATGCTCCGGCTCTACCTGATGCGCGGTTAGAAATGCAAGCCGCTTTTATCACATCCCGCCGAACATTGGACGCAGGTGCTTGGATACTGCGACTATGGGCATTTGCGTATGTAATT
>JAYJMB010076349.1:7141-22816 GCA_036873735.1 Pouteria campechiana
GATGGGTTTTTCAGCGTTTCTTCAAATTTTTTAGCAAATGGAAGCAAGGATTTGATGCGGCGAGGAGTCGTCGGAGACTTTATGGTCAGAGCAGATCGACCGTTCGACAATCGGACGGTGGCAGTGCAAGAGGCAGTGATAGCTTGCGGTTGTCGGTAGCAAAGATGCTGATGGGTTTTTAGTGCTTCTTCGATTTTTTCCAGCCAGAAATGAAGGAGGCTAATTGAGCGATCAGCGACAGCGTGCGCAGAGTCGCACGATGAGAGGTTGGGTTTTCTTTCTCTCTGTCGGAATTAGGGAGTTGGCGATTGGTGGCAACAAGCAGGGACAACAGAGATCGGTGATTGCCGATGTGGTGGCTAGAGCTTTGCTTGCAGAATTGTCATGGGAGAGAGAAGAGAGCGTAAGGCAGAAGAAGGCAACGGATAGAGGAACGACATACAAACAACTGAAGACGCATCTAATGATCCGTGTCATACCCTACATCCGCCACCACCTGTCCTAGGAGAAAGAAGAGCTCAAGCTCGAACTCTGATTTCCCTCTTTGAGTTCGAATCGTGTCTCTCTCTTCCAAGTTCTCAAAGCCAAAGAGCTCAATTGCCCGACACTGCTTCCATTCGAGTAATACAAAGATGGACAACCTCTTCACTTTAGCAAGCCGCGCAACCAAGGCAAGGCAAATGGAAGGCATCCCTTGTTGACGTGCCATGCAACCAAAGAAAAAAGTGTTTTATGGTGACGTGTCGTGCAACCAACAAAGCACATTGAGGGAGACTTTCTGCTGAGGTGGCGTGTAGTTGAGGCAACCTGTGCAGGTAAGGTGCAGCCAACGTTTCGAACATTGCAGTTGAACAATGGGCTGAAGTTACGAAGAATGTGATACATTCTTGCTATGCACAAGTGCATTTTTTTGGTAACAGATGTGTGGTGATCAACTAGAAAAATTAATTTTTTTTTTATATACATCTCCACTTGTCCAAAATAATGGATTTTATATATGAGAAGTGTAAAAGAGTGCATCATAAAAATCTATTTTTACAAATTAATTGCATGGTACCCACATTGGACTGCATGCAATTAATTGGATTTTGGCAATCCACAATTAGTAAGAATATTTTAATTAATTAATTAAAATATTTGGGACCGGCCAATGGTGTAAGCGAGAATTTCAAAAATACCCCCGGCGTGGCAATCAGGCTTCCTTCCAGGGCGTGACAGTCAAGCTCCTTCCAGGGTGTGGCAGCCAGGCTCCTTCCAAGGTGTGACAGCCAAGCTCCTTCCAGGTCGTGATGGTCAGGATCCTTCCAAGTCATGACAGTTAGGCTCTTTCTAAGACGTGGCAGTTAGACTCCTTCCAAGAAATGTTAGTTAGGCTCCGATTTCCGAAAATGCCCAAAATGCTTCTAGAGGTGCATCCAAGGCATAATTTTTCAAAATGCCCAAAATGCCTTTAGAGGTGTAACCAGGGCATAATTTTCCCAAATGCCCATAGAGGTGTGATCAAGGTATAATTTCCCAAAATGCCCAAATTGCCCCTAGAAGTGTAGCTAAGGCATAATTTTTCAAAATGCCCTAGTTTCCCCTAGAGGCTCAAAAACTATAAATACCCTTTTACTTAGCCTTGAATATGTATAGAATTTCTTCTGGAAGAAGCTTGAAGAGTCTTCAAGAGGTAGGTGTCTCCCTTGACACCAGAGGCCAAAGGCCACTGGTAATTTATCTAGTGCTTAAGGGCACTCTGCTATGGCCTCACCATGGTACACATAAGGGTCCCACTCACGCGGTGGTATGGTGGGTCCTACATAATTAATGGACAACAGGATAATACTATATTAGAGATTTCAAACATATTAAAACCTGTTTAAATGCTAATTAAATTTCATAAATGGCAGAGTAGCTTTAGAAATGCCCTATAAATCAGGAAAATTATGACATTGTTATAAATTAACTAAGAACTGTAATTAGCACTAATTGTTGTTATTAGTGCTAATTATGATTAGGCTTAATTAACTCAAAGTGTGATTAAGCTTAATTCATGCAACCTGACTCTATGTCTCTCATAGGTTAACGGTAGAGATCTCCCGCTTACAATTTTCCACGGGATTTTGGAAAACACCACTCACCCAGTCACCCAAAAGCGTAAGTCTAGGGTCGGGTCATCGAGTCATGACTCGCCAAGTCACTGAGTCATAACTCATCAAGTCAAATTTTAGCGAACACCACTCACCAACTCATTTAAAAGCCCAAGTCTAAGGCCGAGTCACTGAGTTACAATTCAACGAGTCAAACCTTAGTAGATACAATTTATCAAATCAGCCAAATCAAGTTAACTTGACTCACTCTTCCTAAGCTTCTCATGGGTAATTGAGAGAGCCGAGGTAAATTCAGTCATTTTGGTCCCACTCTTCCTAAGCTTCCCATGGGTAATTGAGAGAATTGAGCTAATCTCACTCTTTCTAAGCTTCTCATGGGTAATTGAGAGAGCCGAGCTGAATCCAATTATCCTGGTCTCACTTTTCCTAAACTTCTCATGGGTAATTGAGAGAGCCAAGCCAAATCCAGTCATCCTGGTCTCATTCTTTTTAAGCTTCTCACGGGTAATCAAGAAAGTCGAGCCAAATCCAGTCATCCTGATCCTACTCTTCCTAAGCTTCTCATGGGCAATTGAGAGAGTCGAGCTAAATCCAGTCATCTTGGTCCCACTCTTCTTAAGTTTTTCATGGGCAATTGAGAAAGCCGAGCTAAATCTAGTCAACTTTGTCCACTTTTCTTTCTTAAGTTTCTCATGGCCAATGAGAGAAAACTGAACCAAACCTAGGTCACCTGTTTTCTTCTGATCTCTTTCAGATCTAAACACAATAGAGATCACCCGGTCCTGAGTCTTTTTGGGATACACCAATTGGGTCGTAAACCACTTACTGTCTTTATGATTTCTTACAGTTTAAATAATAGAAATCACTCGGTCTTGATTTCATACGGGACAAACCAACTGGATTAAAATACTCAATTCTTTAGGTTGACCTAGTGTCTAACAATCCAGTCTAGAGTCGTGTCATCCTATCCGCCCACTGGCTTGAAACGATCTCCTAAATATCAATTCATCGCAATGTGGTCAATGATCCCAAAGACAACACACATTCATTTTGAGAGAGTGTGTGTGTTTTATTTTTGGGTTTCTAAGATGTATTGTAGTTTTTTCTTTTAATCAAGGGTTTTCTCTTATTGTGGTGATGTAGTTAGGACCACTTGTGGTTTAGGATGAAAATATGCAATTTTCTGATGTACACAACAAGTGTAATCCGTCGAGGACAATCAATAACAAAATGAAAATTGTTGGATTCATTCAAATACGACAAATCTCTTTATGTTGTTCCATTTTTGTTTGTTTTAGTTCCTCTTTTTGTACTTGTTACATAGTTTATTTTCTTCTACCTCAGTGATCTTAATTGCTTTAGTCCATCGGTTTACCTGATATCTTCAGTCTCAGTGGTGTGGATTTCCCGATGCCATTCTTTGGTTAAATATAACTTGACTCCTGCTTGAAGCAATAACATTCTAATTTGCTAAGGAACTATCTTGTAGTGCCCAAAGCATATATTTGTATTGCAAGTGTCATCATAATGTTTTAGTTTTATAAGTAACTAGCTTTTGACATGAGCACCAAGCTGGCCAAAATGTAACTGGCCACCTCCTGGGATTCATACTAGGCTGATTTTTTCAATGTTTTTGGTAGTAGTACTACATGAACAAGTCGTGTGCTAACTTTAAATTATAGCATCCATTAACCTTGAACATGGGGAACAAAGCATGGATGGGGTGTTTTCTAGTCCTCTCTTCCTTCATGAAGTAAGAGTTGTTCAATGATATTTTGGTTGAAAGGACCATGCTACCAACCCATCACATTTTTAGAACACTTCCAGTAGACATTTAATACATCTAAAATCTTTATGGTAAGTAGTATTACCTTGCTTCTTACTATTTTGATAATTTCTAAGAATGTTCCATCCTTGATTATATCTTTTTCCTTCTACTTACAATTCCCTATACAGAGGAAAAAATGAGAACAAAATGAAAATCGAACAACACAAATTTTTTACTGTGAATCGAATGAAATAATTTTCATTTATGATTTTCTCAATTAATTACATTTGCCGTATCATAAAAAAATTGTATATTCGTATCCTATATCACAAGTGGTCCCAATTACATCATTACAATGGAAAAAAACTCTTGATTAAAAGGAAGAATATAATACATTTAAAGACCCCAAAAGAACACACCTTTGAGTGAGTGTGCTTCTTTAAGGTCGCCAAGCAAATTGTGATGACTTGAGATTTGTGGATCGCCTCAAGCTAGTGAGCGAAGAGAGTGACATGACTCTAGTTTGGGTTGCTAGACGCTAGGTTAACGTAAAGAATGTGTATTTTGATCCTATTGGTTTATCTCGAAAAGGAATCAAGACCGAGTGACCTCGTTATATTTAAACTTGAAAGAGACAAAAAAAAAAAACAGGTAGTTGGGTTGTCTACTCTCCTTGTAATAGTAGGAAGCCTAGGAAGGACGAGTTACTTTGACTGAGTCACAAAAGGGTTTGACTTGGTGAATCATAACTCGGTGATTCAGCTATCTCATATTACCGAGAGAAACTTAGAAAGAACAGAACTAGGTAGACTGGAATTTGGACTCAGTGAGTTATGACTTGGTGATTCAATGAGGGCTTAGCTTTTTCAATTACCTGTGAGAAGCTTAGGAAAAGCGGGACCAGACTGGCTAGATTTGACTCATTGACTCAATGAGTATTTAATTCTCTCAAATACCCATGAAAAGCTTAGGAAAAATAGACTAGGTTGATTAGATTTGGTTCCATGAGTCACGACGTAGTAACACAACGAGTGCTTAGCTCTTACAATTAATCGTGAGAATCTTAAGAGAAGTAGGACCTGATTGGTTGGGTTTGACTTTGAGTCACGATTCATTGACTGCTCAGCTCTCTCAATTATCCTTGAGAAACTTATGAAAATCGGGACCAAGTTGACTGGGTTTGGTTTAACCAAAGATGGTTGTGCTATGGTTGACTTGGTGAGTCACGACTTAGTCCTAGAATTAGACGATTGAGTGATTGGGCAAGTGGTGTTTTCCAATATCCCATGGAAAACAAAAGTGGGCAATCTTTGTTGTTTAGCCTGTGAGAGATCATAGAGATAAGTCATATAAATTAAGTCTAATCACAGTTGAGTTAATTAAAACTAATCATGATTAACATTAATCATAGTGATTAGTATTGCTGATAGTTCTTAATATCCTTTCCAAATTAGCTTAGGACATTGGATAGGGTAACTATGATCATCTCCCTAATCCTATGAATTATTTTTCATGGGAACTTTGCCATTTTCAAGGTTTAATTAATGTTTTAATAGGTTTTAGTAAGTTTATCTATCCAAAATGACGTTGTCCTGTTGTTCTTTGCAATTGTGTGGGGCCCATCATTGCCACAACATGGGTGGGACCCACACTTGTGGTATGGTAGAATGCCCTCAGACACTATGAGAAATTATTGCTAGGCTAAGAGCTATTGGCGTCAGGGGAGGCACCCACCTGTTGAAGAATTCTTAAGCTTTCAACTTGTGTCTAGAGCTCTCTTCCAAATGATAAGGAGGCCTATTTATAAGCTCTCATAGTCTGACTCCACTCTTTGGGAGTGGTTTGCAATTACCCCAACCCCACTCTTTGGGAGGAATTTGTTCTTTGACTCCACTCCTTAATATAGATGCAATTTGGTAGCATCAGCAGTGTTGTATTGATTATGATTCCATTACAACTTAATTCCGGTCATGTTTTAGAACTAATGTGTTGGCATGCATTTTTCAATGGAATAATGTGGTTGGAAATACCATTTAGATTAGCCAAACACCGGAGAGTTGCTTTGGGGGGATTAGGGATGGCATCTAGGAATTCCAGATGAACAAATGAATGCTCCAATTGACCTTACCGGCCAAACAATGTTGACTGCATTGCAGCCTATTAGTCTAAAGTTGGCTTGGATTTCTAAGCGAACCCAACCACAATTCACTTACTATCAAGGTTGAAGCATGAATTTTGCTAATCCAAGTAGTCAATCTGATCATTTCCATTTTAATATGGATGAATATTTGATAATTTTGAAATATAACTTTCACTAAGACCCACCACATTGTGTTTTCAAATGACCATGGATTTTTCATGCATGCTAGCACATTAACTTTTAATGGCTACCACTATCTAGCAATCCACCATGTTGTGTTTTCAAATGGCCATGGAATTTCATGCATGCCAGTACATTGACTTTTAATGACTACCGCTGCCCAGCATTCCACCATGTTATGTTTTTAACTAGCCATGGAATTTCATGCATGTCAACAAATTGACTTTTAATGGCTACCACTATTGAGCACGCCATGTTATGTTTTTAACCGGCTATGGATTTTCATGTAATTGCATCCTTATAAAGCCTGTACGCACACTCTTTGGAAGAGCTTGAATGTGTGCCTCATCTAATTGCGCTTTTATTGCATTGGTTTGGCTTTTGGAGGAAGCGAAAAGTTCTCAAGAGATGTAAGCATTCTTTCAACTGTGTGCTCTTGAGTTTTTCTTCAATTCCGCACCTTGGCGAAAACAAAGTACACTTCAACTGCGAGCATCTTCACCAACTTCTGATATCGTTGCTTGTGGAGAAGTTATTGGATATTGGCAACATTGCCTGTGCGCTCTTGAATAGGTTGCATGGGCTATTAGATTACATTCTTGTTGCAACACTAACTGCGCATGTAGCAATTTCCATTGATGACGTTGGCTAGCTAATAAAACGTACTATTGAAGGCATTTAACCCTACTCTTGGATTTGCATTAACTACGCGCCCCGTCTAACTAAGCTCTTGAGTATGGAACCCCCCAATTACTTGCCTTCCTCATGCTATTTAACCTCACGCTCAGAGCTTTGTCTTTGATTGTGCTAGAGTAGTGAATTCCTAATGAGCCTTAAAGCAACGTCGACTGCATGCTCTTTTGGGGAAGGCTCTGGCTGCATGCTTTGAAATTTCCAAGTAAGCAGTTCTAATCTTGACCCATTAAAGTATTTGTTGGCTTACATTTTAATGTAGGAGCATTGCTTTTGCTGGAAATATTAATAATGGGTGCGACTAGGGCCATGGCCCCATGAATAACACAAGTTGGTTTCATTCCAGCAACGTGGATTTAATTATATCAAGCCATGGGCCCACCATGATTTGGTTGTTGAGTTTGGATGTTTGGTTTTGATGATTAACAAAACCTATTTAATGACTTAAATTAAGTTAATGACATGTTACTTAGATTTTTGAATTCAGAAGAAACTTTTAGAGGACGCAGAAATGTTCAGAGGGATATTCAAAGGCTTTAGAGGAAGCTTCAAAAGTGGCGTCTGGAAGTTTCAGAGGGAGCGCTCTAAATTTAGAGGGAAAGAAAAAGCTTTAGAGTCCAAGAGAAGTTTTAGAAGAAGCGTTCCAGACTTCAAAGGAAGTGTTTAAAGGTTCAGAAGACGCTTCAAAGGTCGAAAGTGGGACATGTTCAAAGTTAAGGAAGCTGTAGAAGTTTTATCACAATTTCAGAAGACGCATTTAGAGCTCAGAGAAAGCTTTAAAGGCTCGCAGATTCAAATAATATAGTCTAGGATTTTTAGAAGAGGCTTTAGAGGATTGCTCCTGACCTTCAAAGTTTTGGAAATGTAATCATTAATGGTGGTTTGGAATGTCAACGTTTAGAGGGAGTTGAAATACCAATGTTGAATGATGACTCGACCTTTAGAGGTCTGAAGCTTTGCTTCAGAACTTTGAAATCGTAAAAAGGTAGTTCTTGTTAAGTAAACTGCAAGTCATTTCAAACGGTCGAAAATTTACCAAAAAGTGTTGCAACGGCTAAAATCAATCTGGAACTTATAAATAGGAGTTCCAGCGAAGAAAAACAAGACACTTGAGTGTATTAAACACGAATTAATCATATAAACTCAAGTCTCCAATGTGCCATCGCTCCTACAAACTTCAATGTTCAAAGAACTTAAAAGTTGCATCTTTTACATCTCCGAAGAGAATGAAAACACTGTAATGCATTCATTGTATATCTTGCATTAGAGCTTTAATTGTGTGTACATTTAGGCCTATTTAGAGATGGTATATTTGCACACTTTTCTAAGAAAGGGGGAGTTGCTGGTTAATTCTGGAAACTAGCCAATATATGAGTTGCTAGTGAGCTCAAAGGAAAACCAGTGTGTATGAGTTTCTGGTTAGCTCGTGAGAAACCAGGTTGTATGAGTACTTGGTGATTTCTGGAAACCTTGGCGGAAGTGGAGTCCACTTCAACTGCAAGCGTCTTCACCAACTTCCGATAGCGCTATCTGTGGAGAAGTTATTGGACATTGGCAATGCTGCCTATGCGCTCTTGAATATGCTGCGTGGGCTATTAGATTATATTTCTTTTTGCAATGCTAACTGTGCTTGGGGCAATTTCCACTAATGACGCTGGCTAGCTACACAACTTACAAAACGTAGTATTGAAAGCCTCTAACCCTGCTCTTGGATTTGCATTGACTGCACTCCTCATCTGACTGTGCTCTTAAGTATGGAATGCTTAATTATGCGCCTTCCTCATGTTTTTTAATTACAGGCCTGGAGCTTTGTCTTTGACTGCGTTGTAGGGGATGAATTCCCAGTGAGTCTTAAAGCAGCATTGATTGTGCGCTTTTGTGGGAAGGGCTCTGGCTGCACGCCTGGAGATTTCCAAGCAAGCAGTTTTGATCTTGACCCATTAAAGTATTCATTGGCTTGCATTTTGATGTAGGGGGCATTGCTTTTGCCGGAAATATTAATAATGCGGTTTCATTATGAATAACACAAGTTGGTTTCATTCCAGCGACATGGATTTAATTATATCAAGCCCTGAGGTCCACCATGATTTGGCTTGAGGGATGTTAGGCTTTGGCTTGAATATCAATCAATCAATCCATGTTGAAGCACAACTCGAACAGTCCAATTGAACTTGCTGAATTGAAATGTCAACTGTAAGTTGAATAGTCCAAAAAAAATATTATCGAATCAAATGCAATCCAAAGTAACGCTAAACCGAACACTTTGATCATGAATTGAATTCAGGACCAATTTTTCAATCATAGTTGATCGGTTTAGTTCATCCATCTGATCTGCAGCATTGAGCAACTTTGGTCAGATCCTTCTTTTGATCTAATGGGTTTAACAACAACCTATTAATTCAGACCATTAATTTAGGATTTTCGTTTGCATGCCTTACTTTTACAGCCCCAACACCTCCCTATCCATTTATTTGCTGCATAGCAACTTCTTAAGTTCCTAGATAGAAGCCATTTTTCCCAACCCTACACAAAGTACTTAGTTAAGTGGAAAGGATTGCCAAAAAGCAAAGCAAGCTGGGAACAACCAATATACTGTAGCAATTCACAAACCAAATCAAAGCCTTCCATTGAGGAGAAACGAAGACGTTACGAGAATTGGTGGGGGAAATTGTCACGAAGTGGTCAAGTTGGACCCACAAATTGGCAGAACCTTCTCCTTCGAGGTTCATGGTGAAAATTCTCTCATTTTCTTTAAAATTCTCAGGACTTGTTTAGATTTGTAAAGAGTAGTGTAGAATTCTCTAGAAACTTAAATAAATGCATTGTAAAATATCTTGCAGCTAAAAATATTTGGCACTAGATATAGCTGTTAGATGTAAGGCATATGACATGATCCCAACCGTACATGTCTCATCTAGACACTACCTAAAGCTGTAAAGTGGGGGTGATCTCCTCACTTGAAAACAATCTTAGAAACTTGTGAATTATTTTTTCTCTAATTTTCTAGTTGCTGTTAGGTAGTGCTCAAGCTGGATGGAACTTTTTTTGTCATTTAGGGGGTGCTTAAATGACAAGAAATGAGAATTTCCATTGAGAATGGGTGGGAAATGATGTCAACTGGGTAGGGGCCAATGTTAGTTATAAAGTAATAAAAACAAAATAGATAAGTCTTTTTTGTCAGATATATGGGGAATGATGGAAAAGGTATGATTGTTGGGATAGTGTATGTCACACTAAAAGGAGGGAAAGTGAATTTCCATGGGAAATTTTGAATTCAATAACCAAACACGCCCTCAAGGAAGTCTTATGGATTTCCACCTCAAATCGGATGGCCAATTAATTTCATTTTTATTTTTTGTAGCTTCTTGATCTTTTTTATTGATGATATAAATGAATCATTTACATGCTGATGTTATAAAATGATTAGAATATGATTACTGCTCCTCGAATTTATATGATGAATTTGTGGTTAAAATGTTGTGAATTTTCTTTCTTCCTGTTCTTGTTCAAGCAATCCGTCTTTCTACTATTTTCCCCCTCCCTGATATTGCAACCATTAATTTCTTTCTTTTGTAGGCAGTTGTCTGCTGGTGACTTAAAGAAGGTTGCACTTGTTGGTTGCCCGTCTCTTGAGAAAAGAACTGTTTTGGCAGCTAAAAATTTACGTTCTTTCTTCTGTGTTCAGGAATCTACTGTGAGTAAAGATACAAGTTCACAATCCCTTAGATAAAGGAAATTAATAAGCAAATTCCAATGATTTGCCCTTGCCCATACCTTATTATTATTTCATTTGTGATGCATGCAGGTTTGTCATCCTTGCAAACTGAAAAGCTTGTGCAAATATTCAAACCAGAGAGTAAAGAAAAATTCCAACTTGGATTTAAGGGATGCATTGAGGCTGCTCGCTGTGTATGGTTTGGATTCATTACCAAAGCAGCTGACTTTATCTGATGACGTGAGGCTTTCCATCAGTAAATTGCTCGAGGAGGCAGTCAGATTGGGCAGATAAACAGTTCAATGCTGCAATTTTCAGGCATTTTCTCTTGAAGCTTATATTCTAACATGCTGCACTCTGGCATCGGATGCCCCTCTTTCTTGGTATAACTAGGCAATTTATGGCACTCAACAGTAAAAGGAGAGGATAAAGAGGGCAGTTGGTTTTCCAATTACAGGTTCCTCACTGTGCTACTGCTAACAACTCCAATCATTAAGCACTACCAACTCCTTAGAAAATTGCAACAGAAGTTTGCTGTTTCTTACTTCCAGTTTCACATCAGTCGAAGATGGTGGCTTTGAGGACCATATGGAAGATAAATGGGTTTCAAGTTTCAAGCGGAAAGTGCTGATGATGTACTGAATGGCCTGGAGTCTTCTCCTCTACCTGATGCCAGCAGCAATGGGACTTTTATCGCACATTGGAGGAACTCCTTCAAGCCAAGCCATAACATAGCATCTCCAGATCTGCAGCGAGCGGTTCCTTCACTAAATTTGAAGTTTTGAAGCTAATCTCATGATCAGAAGCTGTCCACCCGATGCTTAAATGGAAGCAGTCATTATCGCAGAGAAACAGATTGTTGGCTATCTATAATTTTTTTGGGTCCCACATCAGATACAATGACCCTCTTTTCCACGTGGTGCCCCACAGATTCCCTTCGCCTGTGGAGCTATCAACACGCATGAAACAGATGGATTAGCTTACCCACCCACCCAAGCTTCAACTTAAGCTCCTATCCCTGATAATTTTATTGCGTTCAAAGCCTCAAATTTTCATTATCTCTATGATTAAGTCAATGGCCGTTTCGCCATCCTTAATTAATTAATTACTCAATTTCACTTGAGTACAATGCACCTGAGGTTGGGAAGTCCTACTTGCCCCAGCCTGACAAGATATGTCTTACCGTTTGAGACAGCTGTCGCCGTTTTGTCAGGCACTTGGCGTGTGCGTTGCAGTCTGGCCATGAAACATTCAACGTGTGCCTTCAATGCAATCCCATACATTGGCTGCGTTTGGCCTCACGTTTTAAGTCTGCGTTTGGCCTTACGTTTATGGGGGATTAAATTACTTTTATGCCGCAAATGCGTTTTCAAAAAATTTAAATGTCGTTTAGCTTTATCCGCAGATGCACTTTTTTCTCACCATGAAACCCATTTTCCGTGTAAACGCGGAAGATATAAAATATTGCTTCTCCATAATATACTTTTGCGGCTTTTTTGTTAGTACTTAAATGTAAAGTCCGGTCAAACGAAGCACGTCAGATGGGATTAAAGTGCTTTTGGAGGCATTAAATGCGCGTTGCATGGGATCAGTTTGGCCACGCGTTTTCTTCGACATGCTTTTTTATCACCGTAGAAGTATGGCCAAACGAAGCCTTAGACTCAAAGCTGGGAATTACTAAAACTGTCCAGCTCCTTGGAATCCTGATTAGAAGATAGAGAAAGGAAATGCTTCTCGTAAACCAAATGTGGAAGAAATAGATTTTGCTTCAAACTTTCTAAACAGAACATCTTGTTTCGTTCGGTGCCATTTCTGTACAAAGCTGCTAAACAATTACTATTTCAGTTTTTTCAGATTATGTCTGCTGGGTGATCCTAGAAGAGCGAGCCCAAGACAGAATCAGGCATCTCCATGCCGAGTAGCTTTCTAGCCAGTCTTTAGTCAAGTTCGCAGCAGATAAGGGCTGGCGCTTGCTTGCTTGCTTGCTTGCTTATATAACAGTTTAGTTGGATGGTCCACCCAAACGTTTTGTCAGTTCAGTTAGCACCTACCCTTCTGACGGAAGAATATAAAGATTCAAAAGAAACGATGGAGAGGTAGACGAGGCTCCGTTGACAAGCGCCTAGCAGAAATTTAGGCTCAAACTTTCCGAACCCCACACCCTTGAGATCAGAGGATTTAGACTCCAGTACTCCACCAAATGGCGGGGATGGAGGGCGAGAAAAAAAAATAGAAAAGAACAAAAAGATAAAGACGAAAAGGGGCGGATTACTGAAGCGTGATGCAAGGAGAATGGCTCCCTTTTTCTCTGACTTGGAAATGGATGCCAGCAGCGCCACCAAACACCATCATCCTCGTCATCATCAGACGTCCCACTCACAACATCCACATGCTTACCTCCATCTGATTGTATAATAATCACGTACGTCATCACCCTCGAATTGATGCTACGTACTCATGCCTCGTATTTCACTTCAAAATACTCGGACGTATATTGGGCTGATGAACGGCTGGGATTTGAGCAGGCGCGTCGCGGATTCTACGCTTGGACGTTATGAATTATGAAAAAAGACGGAGACACCGCCGACGCATACGCGGTTGTGCTGGGTCTGTTTTGGCAACTTATGCTACGCGACTTGGTGCAACAGCTGATGCACTGGCGATTGGAAAACGACAGAAGAAAAGAAAAGCGGTCTGTTAGTGGCACCGTAATGCTGCGGTCTGGGCATCATTTGGACCGCACCGTGCGAGAACATGAGGCAATGATGAGAAGGCAGACACGAAGGGAAGATGGGCCCAATTTCAGAAATGACAATACCTGCGTGCGGAGCCCGTTCCACAATGACATATTTGGTAATTTGAAATTTCACAGATATTTAAATTACTTTCGATTAAAGTTAGTTTTTATTTATTTAAATAAAATTAAAAATATTCTAATTACTTTTTTCAAGTTAAAATTTATCTACTTTAGTTTTATATAGTTATTTATTAAATTAAAATTTGAAAATATCTTTTTAGTATATTCAAATATTTTAATTATATTACCCTAATAAATATTTTATTTATTAAGTCTATGATTTAAAGGGCATTTGGTCATTTATCTATTATTTCAGTATTCAACTTTAGCTCTGTCAAATATGTTTAACAATTTTAAACCATTGATTTCCGCTGTATTAAACAATTTGTACTTATTTTATTTTAACGGTTCTGCTGTTTACAAGTCATCAGTCAGTAAGCTTTAGCAAAATCAAACCATCCCTAAGTTAAATGACACTATCCACTTATGTGCCATATGAATGTTTGCTTTAACTGACCTATTGATAATACGTGGAACAAAGTGGTAAATATGATTAGGGTCTCAAGCTAACCTCATTTCAAAATAAAGTTAGATTTAAAGCTTTGTTCTACATGATTTGTGCAATACTTGTCATAATAATACATATATACATGCATATATATATATATATATATACATCTTTATTGTAACCATTACATTCATTTTTATACCTTAACCTTTAGAATTAGAAATAATGTGCCTCAAGTTTTAAAATATTGATAAATTTATAAATAAAGGGAGTAAATATCATGTGATGGGTAGAAACATAAGTAATAACAGTGAAAAAGTAAAATATTTAAGTACTCATGACAAGATAAATATGAGCATTTGCAGATATATTTGTGATTTTTATCTATAATTGCATTTTTACAAAATTTTTTAACAATGTTAAAAATCATTAATTTCTAAATTAATAATCAGCCAATAGAATTTTAAATAATCTATCAAATCCTCTAAAATAATATAATTATACTATAAAAATGCTCATCATATTTAATTACATTGAAAAAGCTCTAAGAATTGATTATTTTAGCATTTTAATGGTATTTTGTATATATATATATTTCAAAAATGGTGGTAAAAATATTATTAAATATGAAAGATATAGACGTGTCTACAAATTCCCTTGGATAAATATCATATTAAAATAAGAATTGTTTGGGTTATGTCCAAATAAGTCCCTGGATAACCTCACCAAGAATCATGCAATATTGGAAAAATATTAGAGAATAGTAGGAGTGTTTTCAGTGTAAATATTCACGCTTAAGTCAGTAAAGAAGACTTTAGTAAAAGTTATCTGAATTTAAGAGAGCTTGTGTCTAAAGATGTACATACCTAATCCTTTTATGGTTGAACTTACGTAGATCAGTAAAGTTGTGTATGTGCAAATTAGACCTAATTTGTGTGCGGAGCACTGCAAGGATTAGACTTGGCTTGGGATCTCACACAAATACATCTCCTGGTTTATCTAATAATCCTGATTATCTCCAAGATATGTTCTAGCCCTACCAAGAATAAAAGTTTTTTTTACTTTTTTTTATTCAAATCAAATATTTACCTTGATGCTTTTAAAGTCTATAAAACATAATTATAAAATGAAAATGAAAATATAAATAATAACAACAAGATAAAGAGCCACATAAAAAAAGGAAATGCAAGTAGGGGGATCATGATGATAAAAGAAAAGAAAAGAAAAATTCTGCGGATAGATAATCTTTTAATCAATTTATTATTTCTACTTGTGTTGCACTAATATGCCCCTTTCATGTTCCCTAAACTAACTTCAAATATAAACACAAAGGAAAATATAACTGATGTCACCCAAACAAGAGGTGGTGTCTATTACTAAACAAATAAGAATAAAATATGAGTAAAGATGAATATACATATATATATATTATATTATATAGGGTTATGCTTCAAAACACTCGATTGTTGGGTGTCTTGGGAGCAACAGGGACCAGATACCGTCCATTCCAGGCAGGGTGAAATTCAGTCATTCATTCAAACCGAGCCGTTTGCGGATGCAAGTCCCTGCGAAATCCAACCGAGACGAGAGATGCCTTTCTCTGCTTTCGTGCCCTGCGAAATCCCAGACCTCTCTGCCTCATTCGTCCCTCATTTCGTCTGCTTTTTTTCGATGACTTCTTCCTAAATGAGGCGCTCTCATGGTGACCTCTCCGCTATCTCCTTCACCACGCCGCTTTTTGTCTCTCATGCAGCCCAACACCCATCTCTCCATTTTCTCTC
>JAYJMB010076360.1:0-22813 GCA_036873735.1 Pouteria campechiana
TGACATGCATAGGTTTAGTTTTTGGAAATATAATAACATGGGGGAACATTAGTATTGGATGTGATGTGAAGCTTTATATTGATAAGTTGAATTGATATCTTGACATCTTATTGTTATATGATCCTATACTTTGCCTTATATAGTCATGGCACCAAGGAAGAGAGTGGATA
Source organism: Pouteria campechiana (assembly GCA_036873735.1). Classification (NCBI taxonomy): domain Eukaryota; kingdom Viridiplantae; phylum Streptophyta; class Magnoliopsida; order Ericales; family Sapotaceae; genus Pouteria; species Pouteria campechiana. The sequence goes on from JAYJMB010076360.1 coordinate 171, forward strand.
AAGGTAAAGCCCTGATGGTAGAAGAGGAGTTCCCAAGAAGGACTACCCAAACTCGAGCGATGGGAGTTATTATTAGGGAAACTTAGGCAGAAGCCTCTAGGTTGGATGAAATATTGGGGTTGACCCAAAATGTAGTCAAAGAAGGGGTAACTGAACCTGAGGAAGGCCAAGAGGCAGAACCTGCCATAATAGATAGGTCAGGCACATGATTCTTGGTGTTAATGCAGTTCCACCTATGCCGCCTCCACCAATGACCTAGGAATTTGGTTCTATGATGACAGTGATAGAAGGTATTGCCTAGAACTTTCAAGAAATAGTGCAAACCCAAAGGATGCAGGGTTGAGGTGCCTCAATCGATGGTGAGTCCGTAGGCAAGGCTTGTAAATGTAGAACTAAAGATAGGGCAGCCATCCCAAAGATAGCCAAGAATAGGTTTAAATATGAAAGCTTTCCAAAGTATGAAACCTCCAACTTTCAAAGGACAAAGGGATTATCCCGTGGTAAATGAATGGCTAGCTAGTATGGAAAAAGCATTTGCATATATGGAATGTCCAGAAGAGCATAAAGTATTATATGGGATTTACCAGCTGGAGAGTGAGGCAAAGCATTGGTGGCACACCGAAAATTTGACAGTAATTGGAAGTGGTGTGGGGATGACATGGATTGATTTCAAAGAGAGATTACTCTACAGATATGGGCCAGCTAGTGAAAAGCCTATTCGAGCTACTGAATTTTTGACACTATTGCAAGGCAAGAGAACTATAAAAGAATATGATGGAGAGTTTAGATCTTTGGCACGATTTGTGCCATGGGCCCGAATGGATTTACCTAAAACAGCTCAAAAATTCTAGGAAGGGTTGCGATTAGATATCCGGGAGAAGCTAGCTTTGCTCATGTTAAGTCAATCTGAGGATATCTTAAAGCATGCTCATCCGCTAGAATGTGAGACAGAGGAACAGTCTAAATTTAGGGAGTGGAGATGCATGAGAGAAACCAAGTAGCGGCGACAAACCAGGCAAAAAACTAAGCAGAGTGATAGTATATTATCTGAGAAGATTTGTAAATATTGCAAAAAGCTAGGACATTTAAAATTTAATTGTCCAGGACTATTAAAGAAGTAGGGAGGAAGGCCGACTAGATTGACTCCAAGACAGACAAGAGAAATTAGTCAAGGGTCGAGTCAGCCATGAGATGTGGGATACTAAAGGGGACTCACTTGCTTTGCATTTGGTGAGACTGGTCATATTAGATGTAATTGTCCTAATCAAGGAAGAAATGAAAGTGCAACTTCCTGAGCTCCATCCCAGCCTGAACATGGTGGGGGTCAGATGTGAGGCAGAGGTCGAGAACCTAATGCAGTTCTTGGATGGCAAAATGAATAACGTAGACCTCCATTAATTATGATAGTACAGGTGACCAATGTTTAGGAAGCTCAAGCCATGGATCATATAATCGCTGGTAATCTTTTTGTGTGCAACTACTTGACATGTGTTTTGTTTGATCCAGGTGCTTCTCAGTCTTTTGTCTCTATTACATTTTTAAATAGGTTAGGTTGTCTAAATACCCAATCTACCCTATGACTATGATAGAAGTATCCACTCCCTTGAAAGCAGTTAGCATTGCTACAAAAATATGTTATGAAATACCTATAGTGCTTGAGAGTAGACAATTTTATGCTGATTTAATTGTCTTGAATATGGAAAGTTTGGATATTATGTTGGGTATGGATTGGCTAACCAAATATGAAGCTAAAGTTGAGTGTAAAACCAAGCAGATAACTTTGAAGACCCTTGATAAGGTAGAAATTACCTTTAGAAGTTCACTAAAGGCAAAGCACCTAAACTTGTGTCAGTAATGAAGGCTCTTAGCCTAGTGCGAAAATGGTGTGAAGCGTTCTTAGTTTCAGCTATCGACACCCACTCCGAGCATTGACTACTGGAGGATATACTAGTAGTATGAGATTTTCCCAAAATGTTCCCTGGTGAATTGTCTGGATTACCTCATGAATGAGAAATAGAGTTTTGTATTGATCTTAAACCTAGGGTAGAGCCAATGTCCAAGGCCCCATATAGGATGGCACCATTTGAACTGGCTAAGTTAAAAGTGCGGTTGTAGGACTTAATGGACAAGGGATTTATCTGTCCCAGTGTGTCACCGTGGGGTGCACTAGTGTTGTTTGTTAAGAAGAAAGATGGGAGTCTGCAACTGTGCATCCATTATCAAGAATTGAATAAAGTCACCATCAAGAACAAATATATGTTGCCCAGGATAGATGATCTATTAGATCAATTGCGAGGAGCTACAGTATTCTCAAAAATTGATTTATAGTCAGGGTATCATCAATTGAAGGTTAAGCCTACTGATGTTCAAAAGTATACATTTAGAACACAATATGGGCATTACAAATTTCTAGTAATGCCATTCGGATTAACAAATGCTCTAGTTGTCTTCATGGATTTAATAAACATGGTATTCAAACCTTACTTGGATCACTTTTTAATTGTCTTCATTGATGATATTTTGATCTATTCAAAAAATAGAGAGCGGCATGAACCACATTTGAGGATAGATTTGGAGAGATTTGGAAAAGGAAAACTTTAATCGAAATTGAAGAAGTGTGATTTCTGGATGAATAGTGTAGCTTTTCTAGGTCACGTGATTTTAGGAGATGGCATTTATGTAGATCCTCATAAAATAGAAGCTGTAGTGAATTGGTCTAGACCAAGCACAGTGACTGAGGTCATGAGTTTTTTGGAATTAGTTGGGTATTATCGAAGATTTGTTGAAGGATTCTCCATGATTGCTTTGCTACTAACTTAGTTAACTTGGAAAGGAGTTTTATTTGAATGGAATGATGTGACTCAAGGTAGATTCATGATATACAGTAATGCAACAAAGAAAGGATTAGGTTGTGTTATGATGCAAAGTGGCAATGTGATAACTTATACATCATGTCAATTATGACCTCACTAGCGTAACTATCCGACCCATGATTTGGAGTTGGTGGTAGTAGTGTTTGCTTTATAAATATGGAGACACTACCTTTATGGAGTAGAAATGTGATGTATACACAGATCATAAGAGTTTGAAATACATTTTTACTCAGAAAGAATTAAATATAAGACATAGAAGATGGCTAGAACTATTACAAGATTATAATTTGAACATTCACTATCATCCTGGCAAAGCACATGTTGTAGCTGACTCTTTAAGTAGGAAATCTAGAAGCAATATAGCATGGATGTTAAAAAAAAAAGAAAGAATTAGTTGAAGAATTGAGAAGTATGGATTTACAACTTGAGATAAAAGGGGTAATGACCCCGTTGTGTCAATTGCACATTCAGCCTACTTTGATAGAGGAGATCCAAGTATCTCAAGAAGAGTCATTAGAAGAAGAATTTGAGAAATTGAATTTACGAGTATAGCAAAATGAGCTGCCGGACTTCTTTATTGGTGTCGACCATCTAATAAAGTATAAAAATCGGTTAGTGCTTCCTAAGGGAGTAGCAGTGGTAAAAAAGATATTAGAGAAAGCATTCTATTCACCTTATATTGTACATCCTGGTGGCAATAAAATGTATCAAGATTTAAAATCTTTATACTGGTGGAATGGGATGAAAAATGATATTGCTAAATATGTGGCTAAATGTCTAACATGCCAAAGAGTGAAAGCAGAGCATCAAAGACCAGGTGGATTATTGCAATCTATTGAACTTCTCGAGTGGGAATGGATGGACATAGCAATGGATTTTATCATTGGTCTACCAAAGATAGTTGCTGGGTTTGATAATATCTGGGTTATTGTGGATAGACTGACTAAAGTAGCCCACTTTATATCAGTTAAAACCACATTTATTGCTAAGAAAGATGCCTAGATTTATCAGAGGGAAATTGTAAAATTGCATGGTGTGCCCAAAGTGATTATCTCAGATAGAGGATCAGTGTTCACTTCAAAATTCTAGAGAGTGTTACACAAGGCTATGGGAACACACTTAGATTTCAATATCACTTATCACCCCCAAACAAATGGGTAGATAGAACGAGTGAATCAACAACTAGAAGACATGCTTAGAGCTTATACTATAGAATGGGGCAAAGCTTGGAGCCAGTATTTATCATTGATCGAATTTACATATAATAATAGTTATCATTCTAGTATCCAAATGACTCCTTTTGAGGCACTATATGGGCGTAAATGTAGATCTCCACTATATTGGACTGAGGTAGGTGGGACCCCTTGGTAGGACTACATATGATTACTGATATAGTCAAAAATGTAGCACAAATTAAGGAAAAGATCTACATTGCTCAGTCCCGCTAGAAGAGTTATGCAGATATAAGGAGGCATGACTTGGAATTACAAATAGAAGATAGAGCCTTCTTAAAAGTATCTCCAATGAAGGTTGTGGTACGGTTTGGCACCAATGGCAAACTTAGCCGGAGGTATATTGGTCCCTAGGAAATTTTGGATCGGATTTGAAAAGTAGCGTATCATATTGCATTGCCACCACTACTGAGTGGAATTAACAATGTCTTCCATGTGTCTTCACTAAGAAAGTATGAACTGGATTCATCTCACATATTGGCACTAGAAGAAATCCAAATTAAAGAAAACCTAGAATACATGGAGCAGCCAATTCAAATACTAGATACTAAGGAAAAATAGCTCAGGAACAAGGTCATTCAACTAATAAAGGTATAGTGGGGACATCATTCATAAGATGATGCAACTTGGGAACTAGAAGATGTGATAAGATTTAAATATTCCCACTTGTTTGCATAAGTTTCGAGGCCAAAACTTTTTGCAAGGGGGTAGTATGTGAGGCACTGAAAATTTTCAAATAGAAAGATTTGTTTTGTAGTGTACAAAGGAACTATATATGTATAATTTATAATATAAATGGAAAATCATGATGGGCACGATGGATGAATTGAGTATTATGAGGTGCAAGAACAAATTTCAGTGCTACAAGTGGGCAGGAAACAAAATAAGTGGGCTGCATGTGCACTATGTGTGTACAATGCCAGAGCATCTAAACAAGAGGAGCTTAAATTGCTACATCCCTATCCCAAAAACCCTCCATACGTTCCAGCTCCCTCTCTCCCTCTTTCCTTGCTTTCCAAATATTGAAAATGGCTAAGGTGGTGGAATTTAGAAACAAAATAGTTAAGAGATTGGAAATCACATATGCTACCATAATTCAAGACTAAAAATGGCTTTGCATGGAGTAGATAAGACAAGGGAAAGTTACAGCAGATTTTGGGTTTCCTTTTGCAACTTGATTTGGTGGATTTCAGTTAGAGTAAAGTAAGTGGTAAGCAATTTCAATTATCCACTAATAGTTTCTAGGAACTAGAATTTCTGAATTTTGGATTTCTAAAGTAAATCTTCATAATTAAGAAGTTAGGGTTTAAGGAAAAAATAATTTGAGTAATAGAATGGTTGTTTGAATTGTGGATTATAGTATAAGTCCTATTAAAATATTCCTATATGTAGTTTGGGACAAGAATCCCAACTTGTGGATAATAAACATATTGAATTTTGGAAACTCCACTCTAACTATTTGATGAAATAGTGCTAAGAAGAGTATAGTATGATTAATCCTTGTTAGTGAGTCCATGATCATCTTTTCATTGAAGTTTAGCTAAGTGAGTGGATAATCCTTAAACAAAATTAGGTTATGGAATAAAACTGATATATATGCAATATTCTGCACTTAAATGATTAAGGGATATATGCTTTGAATGTAGGGGTCCTAAATTGCAAATTCGGAGTTGGCCACATAAGGATCATAGCAAAAGAGATGTCTATTTGATAAACACAAGGTAAGCAGGGTTACTTTCTTATGAAGTTGTATTAAATTTTCAATCATGCTTCATTGGCATAGTTTAGTTGTATGGTGGGTGAATTTTGGGTAAAGCCATTGTATTGCATTTTTGTTATGAATAAACTATACAAATTGTGTAGTGGGAAGTTTGGAAACAAGGAGAGTTATGTATTGATGGAGGACATAAATATAATTATGGATTTTAATTAGTGTATATTGAGTATTTTGAACTTTCTCAAAAGTTAGGCATGCAATGCATTGTGTAAGTAGAATGATAGTATACGCAAGATTGCTACATAAGATAGGTAAAAGATGGAGAAGAATCAAGGTTAAATGAAGTGGATTAAGAGGAAATTAAAGTGGTTAAACAAGGGAAATATAGGGACACCTGGAAAGGGACAACATAGTAAGTTTTCAAGAAAAATACGTTGGCAGTACGGTCCATATTGCGGCATGGAATTCCCTTGCCGTGGCATGGAACTCAAAAAGTGCAAGAAAACAAGACAACAAAGACCATGCCGCGACATAGCATTCCCTGTTGCAGCATGGCATCTCCATGCCATGGCATGAAATGTCTCTGTCCCGACATGAGTTTTCTATAAACAATATATTTTTTGTATTGTGTTGTTGTGTCGTGGCATGGATTCACCATGAATAGTAATTTTTACCAATTTTTTCTATTTTGCATATTTTGTCAATTTGAGCATATTTATAATATTTATGATAATTAAAGGTATGTTTTATTTGTAACATTATCAAAGAACATTAGAAATATAATAAAAACGTACAGAGAAACATGTTTTGATAATTAATGGAGTAGCATAAGAAATTATTAAGTAAGACATGTGTACTTGGACATAATGTCTTAATTGAGTATAAAATTGATTTAAATATCCCCACTTGTTTGCATAAGTTTCAAGGCCAAAAGTTTTTGTAAGGGGGTAGAATGTGAGGCCCTAAATTTTAGAAATAGAAGATTTTGTTTGATAGTGTACAAAGGAACCGTATAAGTATAATTTGTAATATAAATGGAAAATCATTATGGGCACAATGGATGAATTGAGTATTATGAGGTGCAAGAACAAATTTCAGTGTTAGAAGTGGGCAGGAAACAAAATAAGTGGGCTGCATGTGCACTATTTGTGTACAATGCCGGAGCATCCTAACAAGAGGAGCTTAAATTGCTCCATCCCTATCCCAAAAACCCTCCATACGTTCCCGCTCCCTCTCTCCCTCTTTCCTTGCTTTCCAAATATTGAAAATGGCTAAGTTGGTGGATTTTAGAAACAAAATAGTTAAGCGATTGGAAATCACATATGTTGCCACAATTCAAAACTAAAAAAGGCTTTGCATGGAGTAGATTAAGACAAGGGAAAGTTACAGAGAATTGGGGGTTTCATTTTGAAACTTGATTCGTTGGATTTTAGTTGGAGTAAAGTAAGTGGGAAGCAATTTCAATTATCCAATAATAGTTTCTAGTAGCTAGGATTTCTGAATTTTGGATTTCTAAAGTAAATCTTCATAATTGAGAAGCTAGGGTCTAAGGAAAACATAATTTGAGTAATAGAATGGATGTTTGAATTGTGGATTATAGTATAAGTCCTATTAAAATCTTCCTATATGGAGTTTGGGAGAGGAATCCCAACTTTTGGATAATAAACATAATGAATTTTGGAAACTACACTCTAACTATTTGATGAAATAGTACTAAGAAGAGTATCGCATGATTAATCCTTGTTAGTGAGTCCCTAATCATCTTTTCATTAAAGTTTAGCTTAGCAAGTGGATAATCCTTAAACAGATTTATGTTATGGACTAAGACTAATATATGTAATATTCTACACTTAAATGATTAAGGGATATATGCTTTGAAGGTAGGAGTCCCAAATTGCGAATTCAAACTTGGCCATATAAGGACCATAGAAAAAGAGAAGTGTTTTTGATAAACACAAGGTAAGTAGGGTTACTTTGTTATGAAGTTATATTAAATTTTGAATCATGCTTCATTAGCATAGTTTAGTTGTATGGTGGGTGAATTTTGGGTAAAGCTATTGTATTACATTTTTGTTATGAATAAACTATACAAATTGTGTAGTGGGAAGTTTGGAAACAAGGAGAGTTATGTATTGATGGAGGACATAACTATAATTGTGGATTTTAATTAATGTATGTTGAGTATTTTGAACTTTCTCAAAAGTTAGGCATGCAATGCATTGTGTAAGTAGAATGATAGTATATGCAAGATTGCTACATAAGATAGATAAAAATGATGGAGAAGAATCAAGGTTAAATGAAGTGGATTAAGAGGAAATTAAAGTGGTTAAACAAGGGAAACATAGGGACACCTAGAAAGGGATAATAGAGTAAGTTTTCAAGAAAACCAAGTGGGTAGCAGGGTTCATGGCGGGGCATGGAATTCCCTTGCCGCAGCATGGAACTCAAAAAGTGCAGGAAAAGGTGACAGTAGAGACCATGCTGCAGCACAGCATTCCCTATCGCTACATGGCATTTCCATGTCGTGGCATAACTTTGATGTGAATAGTATATTTTTTTGTATTGTGTTGTTGTGCTATGACATAACATTTCCCTATTACGGCATGGAAAGCAACATGGCTTTGCCCTGCTATGGAATGGCTATTTTCTATCGCAGCACAGATTTACTGTCAATAGTATCTTTTGCCATTTTTTCTATTTTGCACATTTTGTCAATTTGAGTAAATTTATAATATTTATGCTTATTAAAGGTATGTTTTATTATAATGTTATCGAAGAACATTAGAAATATAATAAAGATGTACGGAGAAGCATGTTTTGATAATCAATGGAGTAGCATAAGAAATTATTAAGTAAGACATGTGTACTTGAACTTGATGTCTTAATTGCGTATGAAATTGAACTTGGCTATCTACTTGAGAATTGAAGGTATGTTTAGATAATTTGTAATGATATGATACACATGGAATGACATAAGGTTTTATATTATAAACACCATGGGTTGATGATTTAATGAACTATCCTAATACGTTGAGTAATTTGAGTACAAATTTCATATTAGGCCATATATTATTTATCGGAAATTGGGTTTGGATGCCTATCGGGATGGCTATTTGGTTATTTGGATCCTGCCCTTGGTAGGTCTTTATTTGTTTGATACCACCTCTCCTGGCGAAGAGGTTTGATCAACCTATTATTTATGAGACTCCTCTGATTACTTAGTAGGTGTAAATGAAAAACCTACAACTCTTGAGTTGTAGTAAAGGTGGGATATTTCAAGTCTCATAACATTCATAACCAAGATAGTAAGGAAATACCAAAGTGCACCGAAGTTGTAAGAAAGATGAGTCTATTTGGTTGTGGTTGTGTTCATTTGGGTTGGTTGATGGCCTACCAAATATGGTACTAATTGGTTGCAGGCAAAAATACAGTGGATGACTGGAAATGAAATAGATGTATTAGGAAGGAAGAGGATTTAAATGTGAATCGAGACGATCAGATATAGCGGCCATCTTAGTAGATTCATGTTGAGGAATTTTGTCACTATTTATATTTAATTCATCATAGTAGTTCCATTGCGAGCATATGAATCTTTATATTATACATTATATGATTTGATTATTGATTTAATTTATGCCTGCTTACTACGTTACTTGAACTCACTATATTTTATTATGTTTTAGTTAACAGGCCAGAAAACAAAGCCCAATGAGGGGTTCGAGCTTAGGAGAGGTATAAACCATGATACCTAGAATTTCTTATCTTTTTGATATATTTTGGGACGTACAGAAAGTGTGATTTATTTAGTATGTCCATGGTGTAATTAATGTAAATTTAAGTGTGCGAAGTGTCTTAATTTACATGTCATTACTTTATTAGATGTGAGGATGATTTCCATGGACTTTAACTTTACAGTGCAACTATAATTCTAGGCACATATGGGTCTTTGTGAATGCTTATACAAGTTTAAGAGGGTAAGTTCAGGGATGACTTTAGCCAAGAGTCCTTCTGTTCTGCTTGTGTAGTGCCTTAGAAGGTGGGGTGTTACATTATCATGGGGGAAAAGGATTAATGCATGTATTATGAATTTTTCGGACAAATATTAGATGATTTGGACTGGTGAAATTGAATTTTTGATTATGCCTTGATTAAGGGTTAAAGAGGGTCTTTGTATATGGGCTATTTAAGCCATGAACTGATTGAATTCAAAGCTAGATCGAGTTGTTTGCAAGTTGTTTGAATGTTAAACATGTAGATAATAGATAAATATGTCAAGCAAAAAGGTTTCTTATGACAATTGTGGAGAAACCCAAATTTAACTAATGTTTGTCACATGTTTGATAATTATAGCCTAAGATTGGCTATGAAAGAGATATTAATATGTATTGAATATATGATTACATTAATATCTAGTAATTGTGGTTCATTGAATTGGTATGATTACCTTTGAAAATGAATTCAATTATAACCAATATGATATGTATAGGATAAACAAAGAAAGGATGGAGAGCTATAGAGCTTGAGGAATATGGTTTGGAGCTAAAGGCCTGAGGTAAGTAGGCTTTGACTGCTGAATGCATGGATAATGATATAGAATATCCTATTGTTTGTTTTCGGGCATGCATATTTTGTTTGAGGGATTATAGATATCCTGTGATGTTCTAAAGAATGAGGTTCATGATATTTTCTGATTATTGAATATTAGGGATAAGAAATATCCCCTGATGGAGTTGATATGCATTTGCTAAGCAGGAGTAGACTTATAGGGAATAGTGTGTATTCCCTGGTTGTGATAGACATATGATTAGTAGGATAGAAAATATCCCGTGTTTTATGAATATTAGTTTTATTCTTGTGTATCGATGTCTAAATGAAAGGGATAAGAACTATCCTGATACTGTGTATAAATTGATGCATATGAAAGCATGTGAATGTTTGGTTGTATGGGAATAGTAGAAATTCCCTTATGTTATATCTATTGATGTGGATGTAGAGTAATGGAATGGAAAAATTTCCCTATTGGCATAGATACATATGGTGAGATGCAAAGATGACATCATTATGGTAAATTGGTATATATTATGCCTATATGGCATAATTTGATATGTGGTGCTTGAATAGGCATATTATAATATGGATGAAATGGGAATCATTCCGTGAGTTGTTTTGGACCTAGTGGCGTAATAGAAGTGAGGTAAGTGAGGTGCTTGGTGGGCATGCTCATCATTATAATTGTATACGCCTAAAGAGCATAGAGCATTATAGTGAATTGAGGAGGACTTGAGCCTCTAGGACATATATTCATGCTGTGATGGTTTGTATTCATGTTCTTGATGTGAACATGTGATTGTTGGTTTATTATTGTTTTATATTTTTGCTTACTTACTGAGTTACCCTGACTCACAACTAATTCAATGTTTTTAGCTGCTAGGACAGGTAAAGAATTCCAATTGTGGGTTGGAATTGAAGTGCAAGAGTTGAAGATATTTTATTGTGGATGATGTATAAGGATTGTAAACTGATAATCTATTCGTATGATTGTAATTAAGAGTTTTAATGTGATGTATAATGTGTAGTATAATGATAAGTGTTGGGCATGTCATATTCAATTAAGTATGATGTTGTGAATGGATTTGTATTAATGTAGGGAAATGGATTGCCATCATGATATGGTTTCAATCTTGGGCAGAGCTATGAGTATGGGTGTGAGTGTTTCAAATATAAATGTTGTCTTATAATTATGAAAATGTAAATTATATTTGATTTCATACATGTATATCAGGTATAAATGCTTATATTCTATGGTTGACTCTATCAGATTTTAGACAAAATATTTACCCTAGAGTGAGGATTATAGGAAAACATTAGAGTAAAAGTAGCATTCCACATCGGTCTCGATGTGGTGTTGTCAAATTGTATAGGGTGAGGGTGCAGGGTGTTACAGTATAGCAGTATAGTATGCAAAATAAAGGTCAATCCCACAAAGAACTGTTCGAACTAATTCAATTATACTTAGTTACTAACTAAACTATTCTAAATCTAAAGATGCAATGAAGACTAAAAAAAATCAAATCATAAGGTAAAATAATAGAAAAAAATGGCAATAAGTAATATAAAAGAGATTCATAAGTCATAAGAGGCTATGGATCCGATATCATCACTTAACGATATCCTATGTAATTGGGATATTAGATTCGATTCATTATATTGGGTTCATTCTATCAAATATATGATTATTACCATTTGGCATCCAGGTTTAAATGAAGTATTTTTTCCCATTCCAATTACCTATGGTGTGTAGTGTAATTAAGGTTGAAAAATCATGAAGATCAGAAGAACTTTAGTGAACTAAGTATAATAGTTTAGCATATGGCATCTACCTTAACCATCTACTCATTCATTCAAGAGAGCTTCTAAAATATGATTTAGCATATGGCGTCTACCTTAACCTTATTTTCTCAGATAATCAATCTAATTCATAGAATTGGTGGTCAAGCAATTAAACAAATTAGATGATTATAATAATCATAATGAATGAAACAAGATAAAATTGAATTAATCAAGCAACAATCCCTATTTAACAAAGAATATCAATGAGGGATACATCATTTTTTTCTATAGAAAGAAATTTAGATCATGCTAAAAATAAGGAAAATATTATTCAAAATACTCATATTGCAGAACTTGAAATCTCCCTCTTGTATTCTTGTAGAATTCTCCCCTAAAGATGTGTGTTGCCACTTTTTCCTTTTCAAAGTCTCTTGTTTCTCTATTAAACACCCTTTAAATAACCAAATTTAAGATTTGTTGCACCTCTATATGAATTCCTCAAGTTAGTTTGCGCATAAAATACTCAATTGCTAAAAATATCATGCTTCAGCACACAAAGTCTGTCCATTAGGAGCCATTTTAGTATTTTTATCATAACTTTCTTATATGATGTTAATCATATGATTCATGATTTATTTAAAAGATAATATAATGATATTTATATCTTTCATGCTGAACACTTTATTTGAATCAGCCTTAATATGTGTTAAAAACTATCTTAAATTAACACCTATTAACACACATCGTGTTAGGAAAATTTTTGGAGACAATTGTAGTATTTTGGCCATCATGTCCTCATACTAACTCTGAATTATGTGATTGTTGATTTTTTAGTCCAACAATTTCAAGGGATACAACATTTATGGGTGAAAATATTTCCAAATAAGCTTATATCTATACCAAAATTTGACTTTAATTGTCGCTAAAATATTACAATTTTTCTTGTGTGTGAAGCATCTAAAAATAGAAGTCATACAAAAATTGAAGTCCTTCCTCAATTGAATGCCTTTACACATGTATCACCATTTTATTTGCATCCAATTCATATTAAAACTTTAAAAATACTTTAAAAATAATGTTTGGAAGTTCTAATTAAATAGCAATCAAAGTAATGTCTTCATCTTCAAGTAATTGATCTCAACCATGCATCTAATAATTTGTCTACTAGTTGTCCACTTCATAATTAGCTACATAATCCCACTGTACCATCATGATTAATTCTTAATTAATGGTTAGGATTAATGCTCCCACAATGGTACATGTCCTCATGAAGATTATTTTGCCAAAAATAGCATGTTTTTGCCCAAATTGACCTAAATTCCATCAATTTACCTGAAACACAAATTAAATCCATTGAGTGCAATATTTGATTTAATGTAAATATAAATCAATGAAATCATGTCAATTGAGGATCCAAAATATATGAATTTAGGTATCAAAATATGATAAATTATGAGCTTATTAGTCATCAAAAGTATTCATAGACAAAGTAGAATGAAGTAGAGGTTCATCCAAAGTTCTAAGGCAGATGCCTTAGACAAATGCATAAGGCGATGGACAAACTAGAATGAAGAGGAAATTAATTTCAAGACATAAGGCAAAAATCTCAAAAAAATGTAGAAGACACAAGTGAGCTTTAGACAAAGTAACGGTACAGTGAGTTTGTCCGAAACTTACTTCGGGTAAATAGGATGAAGTGTTAGACAAAACAGAATGAAGAAACTTCATCTGATCGAGAATTGCCAAGGAAAATTTATCCAAAATTAACTTCAAACAAAGTAACAATTTTGTGAGTTTGTCTAAAACTTAACTCTGGTAAATTGAATGAAGCACAGGACAAAGTGAATTGGCCAAATTCATCCGAACTTAATGCCTTCTTCCTAAAACTCTGAAATAGTCAGTGCTGCAGAAACTTCCTTACCTAATGCTTGCCCAAAGCAAAAATTTATCTTCTCACTTGAGGTAAGAATGACACTATCGGCATTTCAGCTAATAAAAATTAATTAAAGGATGACAATTTCAAAATACCTAATCAGAATGGTCTTCTACAATTAATGGAGGTCACCTACCATCAACGACTGGAATTCAAAGCAAATATAAGTGGAGTAAAGCTGATCGAAAGAAACAACTCTCGTGAAGAAGAAAAATTGACTGCTTATTCTTTCCTGAGCTACAACCTTCATTCATATTTTAGATAAGCTAAGAGCCTTCGCACTTAATCCTTCTATATCATTTCTGAAAAGCCTCCAACTACTTTCTAGGAAGATCATTTACCTCCGCATTTAAAGCTTCAAACTCTTCCCCTTAGCGTATAGTGAGATATTTATAAAAGTGTGCTCAAACTTTTACATCCTTATATCCTTGTAATTGCCTTGAGCTGTTAAGCGTTAACTAGGCTCAAGAAGAGTTGTAACTGTCTGAGTGCAGATAAGACATACCTTGGTTACACCCCTTAGAGTTAAAATCTAAAAGAGTATTAAGAGCACTAGTTTACGCTCCCTAGAGCTGAAATCTAGAAGAGTGCTAGGAGCACTATGTACACCCCCTAGAGCTAGAATCTAGAATAATGTTAGTGTAAGCCCCCTAGAGCTAATCTAGAAGAGTACTAGAAACACTATTGCATTTCTGCAATAGTGAAATAGTAGAACCCAAGACACTAAGAAGAAAGTGTGCTTCAAAGAGCGAAGTAGGGACAGTTGCCCAAATCACTATAAAAATTTTTATGTCTTATTTATTTGTGTGATTACTATTGGATTGCCTTCGTCACTAGAGGGACACTATATCTCAAAGGGGTCTAGAAAAAGTTTTAAATTACCAATTCACCCCTTCCCTCTTGGGTATTTGCCTTCCTTTAGGGACCAATAAATGGTATTAGAGTAGGCTACATAAATATTTGTAGTGATCAAATGGAAAACCCATCATCCTCTGCTCATGTATTCATCGAGGGTCAATCATCTACCCGGCTACCCCTATTTGATTGAACCAACTTCGTCTATTAGAAGTTGAGGATGAAATAATTTATTATGGCTAAAAATATGAATTTTTGAAAGGCCATTGAAGTAGGAGTCAGCATTCCTACCAATGAAATTGGTATATAGAGTGGAGAAGAAATCAATGCTGCCCAAAATAATGCTAAATCCATTATTCTATGGACTGTCAGCCATTGAGTTTGATAGAGTATCTTCTTGCACTATTGCAAACGACACTTGGGATAAGTTAGTGTGTATTTATGAAGGATCCTCATATGTCAAAGAGACCAAAAGGAATATATTGATAGGAGAACTAGAAAATTTTAGAATGAAACAAGGAGAAAGCATATCTAAAATATATAATTGATTTTCTAAAATAACTAACACTTTGAAGGGCTTGGAAAGAAAATTTTCAAATTGTGGATAGGTCATGAAGATCTTTAGAGCCCTACCAGACTCATGGAATTAAAATATCACAACTATTGAGAAAGCAAAGGACTTTAATGTTCTTCTATTAAATGATCTCATCAGCTCTCTGATGTCATTCGAGTTGAAAAAAAATAAGAGAGAGGAACCAACAAGGTAAAAGAAAAATATTGCTTTTAAAGCAACCAAGGAGAGCAGTAATGAATCTACATCACAATCTGAAAATGACAAGGCGATGCTAGCCATAAACTTCAAAAAGCTCATGAGAAGCAACAAAGACAACATCTCAAGAAGACAACCTAGATAACAAAAGGAAATGAAGAAGGCTGAAAAAAGGAAAATCTTCCCACATGTTACAATTGTGGAGGAATTAGGCATATGTCTCCAGAGTGTCCTAATAAAAAAAAGTTAATGTAAATGATAGAGAAGAAAGAAAAAGAAAAGAGAAATAGTTTAAGAGACGATTAAGAAATTAGGCAAAAGGAATGTATGTGAACAATGAAAAATCCTCAGGCATGAGCTCAAGTGAAAACGAAGATAGAGAAGTCAGAAATTTTGCAAAAATATGCTACATGGATCATGTGGAAAATGAATCAACAAGCCATCTCTCCACCAAAGAACACTACACAATAGAATTGGAGACTAAGGTTGTTGAACATACTATCTAACTTGATTTTGATGATAAGCATTCTTAACCAACTATGTTTTGATGATAACCAAAGACATTAGTGAAATATTAAGGTACTAACAATCTATTCGGAAGTTTTTTGCAGAAATATTAACTCATACTCAACTTGAGAATAACCATCATGATGATAAAAGGAAGAAACAAAGTAAATGCTCTTTAAAGGAAGAAACAAAGTAAATGCTCTTTAAAAATAAGTATATAAATTTCACATATACTTAAAATAAGAAAACATAAATTTTGAAGTCTTAAAGACATGCATCGGAGCCAATAGAAGCATCTTCGGAGTCATCACAATGAGCTTCGAAGTATAATGGAACACTTTGGAGTAAACAGACAAGCTTCGGACAAGTTTCAGAGTAAACATGACATATTTTGAAGTTGATTGGAAAGCTTCGAAGTCAGCCTAAGACAAGCTTCGGAGACTTCATAGCAAGCTTTGGAGTTAATTGGAACAGCTTTGGAGTCCTCATAGCATGTTTTGGAGTCATCACAAGCACATTTCAAAGTCAATAGCAAAGCTTTGGAACCGTCACAGTGTACTTTGGAATCATTATAGCAAGCTTCGGAATCATCAAGCATGTTTCAGAGTCATCATGGAAGTTTTGGAGTTATCACACTACACAAGAGGACAAGCTTTGGAGTTAATCAGTTTTGCTTCAAAGTAAACAAATATGCTTCGAAGACTTAGAGTAACATTTCAGAGTAATTCAAACAAACTTTGGAATTCATTAGAGCTACTTTGGAGTCCACGAAGCCTCACTTTGAAGACAATAACCAAGCTTCGAAGTCATTAAATAATAATTTGGAGTCACCTTCTGAAACATTAAAAGTTCAAAAATCCAAACTTCTCTCTATAAAGGACTATTGTAATCAATAAGGCTTACTATAATTTTGGAGAATCTGAAGAAAACTAATCGTAACATCGAAAATCAATTAAGACATCATCTGTTCACCTATCTTTTCTGAGTAACTGAAGAAGCAACTTTGGAGCATCCAATACGAAAGTGAATGCTGAGAAAAGTCATCGACAGAGTAGCAGACTAATACCAGATTGCAACTAAGTCAAACAGCAAACAAAATGTAAGGTGAAGAAAAATATTTTCAAACGTTTGAATCTCTGCCAAAGTCAGCAATGAAAAAATCTCTCTCAACTTATAAAAGAGAGATTCAGAAGCAAAAAAAAAACACACATTTTTTTAATATCACCAAATATACGAGAAATACAAGAAGAACATTCAAAATCTTCCTTCAAATTTCAACTCCAATGACTACATCTCTATTAGAAGCTCTTAAAGCCAAAATTCTTATCAATCAAAGAGTTTGAATCTTTTACTCTCTCATCGCTTATTCATTTACTAAAAGTTCAAAATTTTATGTATAAATCTGTATAAGTAAGAGACATTAATTTATACACTTTGTTTTAGTATTTGGTAACACAAGCAGAGTGCTTGGTGTTTATATATTGAGATAAGCAAGTAGGGAATTTGTTGAAAGGATACAAGTTCATTAGTGAGCTTTAAAAACCAACAAGTTATAAATGTTTCTGGTTAGCTTAGAAAACCAGTAAGCAGTTGGTGAGCTTATTTTAAAACCAACATGTATTTGATTAGGTTGATCAAAGTGTTAGTGGAACCTGAGATCATTAGAGGAGATTGTCTCAGAGAAGTGGAGTAGGAACCTTGGAAGGGCTGAACCACTATAAAAATCTTGTGCTGTGTGTTGTGCAATTTATTCTATTTATTCATTCAGCACTTATATCATTTAATTTGACCAAAAGTTTTAAAAGCTCAATTCACCCCCCCCCTCTTGAGCTACCATTGTGCAAGGGACCGACAAGTGGTATCAAAGCAGGCTTCACTAGTTAAATTTTGATTATCGGTATATTAACTCGTGAAGAGATTGGAATGGCCGGCATGTTCCACATCTGCCGAAGGACAATCTACTTCCAAACCCCCTCTATTTGATGGAACCAATTATGGGTATTGGAAAATGAGATTGCAAAATTTCTTGACTGCCATAGATTACCACTTGTGGGTTATAGTGAAAAATAGAAAGAAAGTCACCATCACTGAAGACAAATACACTCCAGAAGATATACAAGCAGTAGAACATGATGCTAAGGTAAAAACTGCCCCTATTGTGCATTAACCTCTTCTGAGTTTGAAAAGATTTTTGCATGTGTTCAGCTAAGGAAATCTGAGATAAACTTAAGATAACACATGAAGGTACAAATTAGGTAAAAGAGACTAAAATAAATCTTCTAGTACAGGAATATGAAGCCTTCTCTATGAAGGAATCAGAAAATATTTCTGAAATGTTTGGAAGATTTCAGAAAATCCCAATAGCTTAAAGAACTTAGGAGAAAAATATGAAGAGACCAAGCTAGTAAAGAAAATCTTGAGATCTCTATTTAGACATTGGACGCCCAAAGTAACTGCTATATAGGAAGCAAAAGATCTAACAAAGGTGACAGTAGAAGAACTTATGGATCACTCATGACCCATGAGGTTCTGATGAAACAAAAAGCTCCAGAAGAAGTCAAAGGAAAGAAAACAATAGCTTTACAAGCAAAATCAAAAAAATGAAGAATCTTCAGAAGAAACCTCAACTAGTAAAGATAACGAGGAAATGATAATGAAAACAAGAAGATTCAGAAACATGCTCAAGAATAAAAGATTTGGAAACAATTCAAAGAACTTCAAAAGCAAAGATAAGAAAAAGGAAGTTTCAATTGGTTACAATTGAAAAAAGCCTGGGCATATGAAATTTGACTACCCAGAACCAGATAAAAACCAAAGAGACAAGAAGAAAAGGTATAACTCTTACTTTGACAAAAAAAAAATACTTCTAATAGTACGAAATTTGGAAAGAAGAAAAAAGCTATGGTTGCATGTTAATGTTGGAAAACATGATGCAAGAAAGATCAAGTGAAGAAGAAGAAGAAAACGAAGCTCAATCAGCTCACTCAGCTCCAAAGAAAAGGATCAAGAAGAGCATCAGACAAGAATAAGCTTCATAGCTATCCACGATGATGAGGTAAATTTGAAACCTAAAATTTCTGATGTTAAATAATTATTAGAAGAAATGTATTCAGATTTCAAAACATTAAAAGCTAAACACAAGGAAACTAAAAGAGAACTTGAAAGAATAATTACTGAATGCTTTAAATTAAAACAAGAACATACATTGCTCAAAATTGATCAAAATATAAATATAGAACTTAAGTAAATTAAAGCAAAAAATTATGCTCTTAGAAAAACCTTAACCACTGCCTTATTTAAACTTAAAAGAAAGAAAGATATAGGAAACCAAAGCAAGAAAAATCACAAAAGAAAATAGAGCCCAAACAAAATATGACTTAGATTCCTAAAATAGTTGCTAAAGTTGTAAATGTAACTATATATCTAGAAAATAGATTAGTAGCATCTAAAAAATAATTGGTGCCAAAATATTTTGCTACTAACCCACCTGGACCCATTCCGAAATGGATATCAAAATTTATAGCTTGATTTCATTACTATAGGTGTGTTTGAAAGCCACAGAGAATAGCAAGTGGTACATTGATAGTGGTTATTGAAGCCACATGATAGGAGAAAGGGAGCTGTTAATTGAACTTAAAGCTAAAAATAGAGGAATAGTTACCTTTAGGAATAATGGGAAAGGTAGAATGATTAGAATTGGTAAAATTGGCCAACCCCCCTCTATTACTATCTCAAATGTTTTATTAGTAGAAGGATTGAAACACAATCTTTTAAGTGTAAGTCAATTCTGTGATAATGGTTACAAAGTTGTGTTTGAATCTCATACTTTTCTTCAATATTAGATAGTTTAAAATCAGTTGTAGTACCTGGAAAGAGACATGGAAATGTATATTTGGTGGATTTATATGATATCCAAGTCAAATGTCTTGTTCTAAATGACAATGAACCCAAGTTGTAGCCTAGAAAGCTAGGACATGCCAATAAAAATCTTATTAAAAGATTATATAATAAAGATCTAGTTGTTGCCTTACCTAAACTCAAATTTGATAATAAGTTATGTGATGCTTGCAAAAAGGCAAGCAAGTAAAAGAATTATTCAAATCAAACAAAGAAGTATACACAACCAAACCCCCTTCAGTTGCTACATATGGATTTAGTTGGACCAATAAGAACAAGAAGACTTGGAGGGAAATATTACGCATATGTCATTGTAGATGACTTTAGTAGATTCACCTGGGTAATGTTTTTAACATCCAAAGATGAAGCTTTTTAATTCTTTGAGGTATTTTCCAAAAGTGTATAGAATGAAAAACGTTTTCACATAGTGGCCATAAGGAGTGATCATGGTGGAGAGTTTGAAAATCATAGATTCATTGATTTCTATGAAAATAATGGAATTCTTCAAACTTTCTTTGCACCAAGAACACCCCAACAAAATGAAGTAGCTGAAAGGAAAAATAGATCTTTACAAGAGATAGCAAGGACAATGTTGAGTGAATACAGCCACCCACAGTATTTTTGGGCTGAAGCAACGAACTCAACATGTTATATTATTAATAGAATCTTAGCTAGATCAATACTCAATAAAACTCCATTTGAGTTATACTATGGCAAGAAGCGAAATATTTCATATTTTCATACTTTTGGTTGTAAGTGTTTTATTCTTAACAATGACAAAGAAAACTATGATAAATTTGAAAACAAATCTAATGAAGGTATTTTTGTTGGTTATTCCATTATTAGGAAGGCATTTAGAGCCTACAATCTAAAAAATAACACTATAGAGGAATCTATTCATGTAAAGTCTGATGAAAGTACTAATTTCTCTAGGAGGACAAGTGATTTTGATGATTAGATAGGTGAACTAATAACTTCAGTTGAGAAAATAAAAATACAAGACAAAGAAAGAGAATCTTCCTAATCAGAAACACAAATGGATGAAGAAGAAACAGATGATAGACCATCCAATAGTGAGGTAAACAATGAAGGTAATAATATTTTTCCCAAAGATTGGAGATTCATGCATGATTACCCTGAAAGTCAGATAATTGGTGATGAATAGGACAAGGTCAAAACCAAATCTTCTTATCACCAAATATGTGGCAATTTTACTTTTATTTCTCAATTAGAACCAACTTGCATAGAACAAGCCTTAGAAGACAAAAACTAGATCTCAGCTGTGCAAGAAGAATTAGACTAATTCAAAAGAAATAATATATGGACTATTGTTCCAAGACCAAATCATCAATTTACTATAGGAACTAAATGGGTCTTTAGGAACAAATTAAATGAATTTGGAATTGTAGTAAGAAATAAAGCAAGATTAGTAGCAAAAGGGTACTATTAGGAGGAAGGCATTGATTTTGAAGAATCATATGCTCTAATTGCAAGAATTGAAGCCATTTGAATGCTTCTTGTATTTGCATCCTTTATGAACTTCAAGTTATATCAGATGGATGTAAAGAGTGCATTCTTAAATGAATTCATTAATGAAGGTCTATGTAAAACAACCACCTGGATTTGAAGACCCTCATAATCTAGATCACGTATTCAAACTTAAGAATGCTCTCTATGGTTTAAAATAGGCTCTAGAGCCTGATATAAAAAGATAAGCAAATTTCTCATTGAGAAAGGTTTTTCAAGAGGCAAAGTTGATACTACTCTTTTCATTTAGCATGCAACAAAAGATATTCTTATACTTCAGGTGTATGTTGATGATATATTATTTGGTGCAACTAATGAAAATCTTTGCAAAGAATTTTCCAAGACAATGCAGGGAGAATTTGAAATGAGCTTGATGAGCGAACTCAACTTTTTCTTGGGACTACAAATTAAGCAGATGAAAGAAGGAATCTTCATTCACCAAGCCAAATACACAAAAGATCTGCTAAAGAAATTCAACATTTAAGATGGAAAAAGGTATAAAACGCCAATGAGTACATCAACAAAAATGAAAAAAGATGAAAAGGTAAGTCTATTTGCCAAAAACCTTATAAAAGCATGATAGGATCTCTACTATATTTAACTGCATGTGTGCTAGAATCGAATCAGAACCAAAAAAGTCACATTTTATTGCTATAAAAAGAATATTTAGATATCTTTTAGATACCCCTAATCTTGGATTATGGTATCCAAAAGGTTTAGGTTTTAATTTAATAAGTTACTAAGATGTAAATTTTGCTGGATATAAAGTAGATAGAAAGAGTACCTCAGGATCTTTTTAATTTCTAGGAAGCATCATTATCTCATAGTTCTCTAAGAAACAAACATCAATTGCATTATCAACTATTGAGGCTAAATATGCAGCAACAGTTAGTAGCTGTGCACAGATCCTATGGATGAAAAACAATTAAAAGACTTTGGCCTTAACTTTGTTGATATACCTATCAGATGTGACAATACTAGTGCTATAAATCTAACCAAGAAT
>JAYJMB010076371.1:5083-22811 GCA_036873735.1 Pouteria campechiana
TTTACATGGCAAAGTAATAGATTGTTTTTACTAGTATTTTGCATTTTACACCAAAGAGTCGGCTACATCTGATAGACGGCTACATCTGATAGACAAGTGTTGTCTAACGCTAAAACCCACCCTCAAAGGTGGGGCAACATCCAATCTGGCGGCCTATTTGCCTAGAGAAAGGCTCGGTAATGTGAACTGTTTTCCCATTGCAGTAGTTCCATCGACCAGTAAAGATCAAGTTGCGAGAAGAAAAACCTGCGATCGTTTCCTTGGGTTAACAAAATTCGGCTCGATTCATTTGATCAACGGTTTTGGATTTCTCGGATACTGAAAGAATTGAAAGAATTTGCATTCATTTCATGGAAAGATACGCAACCGTTGTTTGGAATCTCAGAATATCCGACATATGGAGACTGAATAAGCCATGAATAACATTGCAACTGCCGTGACGCCCGCGTGCAGCGTAAATGACGCAATCCTGCCAGACAATTGATAGAATCATAGGAGTATGGCAGAGAGACTGGGGGTTGGATACAAGTTCGCTATAACTCCCTCAGCCTCCCAACTACTATATTTAAAACCGCCTGGAAGCCTTGTCAACCAGATGAGCTAACCCAAAAGAGGGAAACAGGGAAAATTCGGCTCTCTCTCTCTCTCTCTCTCTCTCTCTCTCTCTCTCTCTCTCTCTCTCTCTCTCCCCTATCTCTGCAATGTTTTCCCGATGGGTGCTCCTTGTTGCATTAGTCATGGCAGTGGTTTCGCCCCAAGGCATGGTCTGTTATCAGAGACCACCGCCACGGGCTACGCTTTCAGTGCCGCTTAAAGACGCAGACCCCACCGCTCCTCAACAGGTCTCTCTCTCTCTCTCTCTCTCTCTCTCTCTCTCTCTCTCTCTCTCTCTCTCTCTCTCTCTCTCTCTCTCAAATTTTCGAGGCTAAGAACCTTTTAGGGATGAAAACAGAACTAGTTAAATGCTAGACTTGCATTTTCTCTCTTTTTCCAAACTACAGTTGGTTTGCATCATTCCCCTTTGCTTAAAGCAAACTTGTCCTTGAGTTCAAAAGTTGAAATTGACCACATCCACCTATATAGTGCATCTACCTATGCTTCTACCACAAGTGATAGCAATGCCCTATTGAATCAAAAAATTTACATATAAGATGGCATTGCACAATGTGCCAAGTCCCATTTCAATTGTTGATTTTCAATACTTAAGGTATTGGCTTCATCTCTTTTCATTAAACAAATAATCAGTCCTTGCTTGTAGATGGAGGAATTTGATCTGGTTATTGAAGAAGATAGAGAGAGGAAATAAAAGAGTTAAAAGTCAATTTCTTGCAAATAATCAATAAGCTTCCTCCTGCTTGCATCATTGGCCTTTATATAGGTTGATTGTAGCCGAAAAATAGGGGTGTAAATCAGGTCAGGTTGACTTAGTTTGAGGTTATACGGGTGTAAATCAGGTCAGATTGACTCAGTTTGAAATCAACCCAACCCTAACCCTATTTTTAAAACCTCGACCAACAATAAGAAAATGAGATCAGTTTCAAGTTAAATAAAGGTTGATGTTTGAGGTTGAAATTAATTTAGATCAAAGTGATCATGATTTATGTTCAATTTCATTGTTTAATCTAAAATGATATTATTTAAAATTCATCATTGACATCAAGAGCCATTTCACAATAAAATTATAGTAATGATGATAATAAACTGAAAATTAAAGCATATCATAAAAAGCTACGCTATATATTTATACTTAGAGAAACGAAAATCACAACAATCGGTAATATTAAGCATTAAGCAAAAGCATATTTCCGAGAGGTATTACAACATTAAGAAAAGGCATAGTTCTAAGAGGCATCACAACATTAAGCAAAAGCATAATTCCAATAGACATCATAACATTAAGCAAAAGCATAATTCCAAAAGGCATCACAACAATCAGATTACCCAAAGCAACCACACAATACAAGATTAATCAATATAGATGTTTATAGATTGGATTATAAGGTCATAAAATTTGTCATGAGGTTTTTAACAAAAAAATAACTGTAATACTTTCTACAACCACATTCACTTAGATATGCAACCACATTCACTTAGATATGTATATATTGAAATGGAAATTTGAAACTAGCAAACTATGGTATTATCAATTATAGTTAATACATCGTTTTAGCTGTTTTATATTATTAAGAAATTCATTTGAACAAAAAACCAATTACACTCCATTTACAACACAATATATAGCCCTTATAAAAAAGACATCAGGTATGCATGATAGTTTTAGGTAATAGTCATGTTTAGTCTTTTAAAATTTGTTGGATTTCCATGCAACTAACTTTTATGACGTTCACTCGATATTTTTCACAAAATAATACCATCAGTAGACATTTGTAATATATCCCCTCGATAAATCTAACCTAGCATTCATATATTCCCCATACCACATGAGAACACAGTACATAAGCAGTCCTCTGTGTATGATATTCTAATGATAGAAGTATTTTTGGAGAGGAAATGTAAGGCACAAGCCTGTAACAGTTCAAGGGAGGTGCACCGAACACCAGGGCAGGGAGGCAAAGCACCAGTAGCAAGGAGGTAGAGATATTCTTAGGAAAGAAGTATTTCTGGAGAGGAAATGCAAGTCACAAGCGTGTAACAATTGAAGGGAGGAGCACCGAACAACAGGGCAAGGAGGCAAAGCGACAGCGGCAAGGAGGTAGAGATATTCTTATGAAAGAAGTATTTTTACAAAGGAAATGCAAGCCGCAAGCCTGTAACAGTTGAAGGAAGGAGCACCGAAAACCAGGGCAGGGAGGCAAAGCGACAGTGGCAAGGAGGTAGAGCAACAACGGTAGCCTAGCATGGAGTGTTGCAAGATGTGAAAATCAGGTCGAGTCTTTCTCACAGAGGCACAACTACAGAGACAAGGATGGAGGGTGAAGGTTAACACAGAGATGGATTTCA
This sequence comes from Pouteria campechiana, assembly GCA_036873735.1. Classification (NCBI taxonomy): domain Eukaryota; kingdom Viridiplantae; phylum Streptophyta; class Magnoliopsida; order Ericales; family Sapotaceae; genus Pouteria; species Pouteria campechiana. The sequence goes on from JAYJMB010076371.1 coordinate 8,045, forward strand.
AAGAGTTCAACCAGTGTTTTTGAAAAGGGGACATTTTAGTTTTTATGTGGAAAGGAAATCGAATCAGATTATAGTGGGTTGCCCAACCCCCCAACCCACGCTAGCCCAAATTCATAAATTCAAGTTGTATTAAACCCAAGTTCTACTTTTCCAAACCCATTTTTGGGTTGGGTTAGCCAGGTTCAGGTTCACCCAACCCTATTTAAACCCCTACTGAAAGTTATAGGCGCCACAAGCCCAATGATCCAAAAAAACATTACATGGAGCATTCCCTCAACATACTGAGCCTCCTATTTGCCATCTCTCTAGCACATGGATCAATGTATATGGCCTAGGTACATCCAGATGCTATTCATCCATCACAGGCTAACGCAATGCCTCCTATTTGCCATCTCTCTAGCACATGGATCAATGTATATGGCCTAGGTACATCCAGATGCTATCCATCCATCACATGCTAATGCAATCCTCAGTTGTTGTCCTTCTACCATCCAAACACCCAAAGTCAAGCCAGCTCCCATAACCTATTGACAATTTGACATGTCATCAACCCCTGCTACCATATCATCGCATTAAAATATGACCCATATCATTGTCTTTCCCTTGAGAAACAACCTTATCCTTGAGGTTAGAAGAGAATCACATAACAAGTGTAAGTATATAAAGGCTATTTAACTCATCTTTCAAACTTTTCACGTACCAATTTTGCATTTATCAACTTTTCATGTGGATGAATCTCCCAATTTCAAAGCAAGTAGTTCACCTAACTCTCCACACCACTCAATGTCAGATGATGGCCCAATAATAGCATGTTCCAACGACATCACGATCCACATCGCCCCAGTGCAAAAGCGGTCCAAATTCTCCTCCAGTTGCTATCTAAGCAGCAATCAACTCAAAGCAGTGCACAACCTGTGCCAACAGCAACCAACGATTTCAATCGGGGGGGACCCACAATCTATGGCTTCTAACAAAACGGAACGCCACATTGGCAGCCCATATTACAGAATTTTTACAATCAGTCAATGACACCGACCTTCTATTTCCTCTGATTCGTGAGTAGCTCCAAGAATTAGTCCAACAAGAAGCCCAAAACTTACCACAATAGTTAAGCTAGTTGGGCCCCCACCAATGATCAGTCAAAATGATCCCCGTCCCACCATGCTTGCTTTACTAGTGAAACAATATTGAAATGAATCAAGACTCAGAAGTTCGTTACAATTCCATTTCCAATTATCCTCAAGTCTGACTGTATCAGGAGTCAGTTGAATGATTGTGATATCATTTCACTTCATGACTATTGGACTGCTATTTTGAAAATCCAAGCCATCCAATGAATTTCTAGTGTTTGACTTTATCAAACTGATAGATCTTAGGTGGCTCAAAAGTCTTTCTAGGTAATCAAAATCATCTATTCACTGGTAATCAGAAAAAATTGACAGCTTCCTGCAAACAACCACACACAATCAAGTTCTGCTGGCAGCTGCAGATAGTCTACTCCATTTCCCCAGGTGATGGCTCACCTAATTCAATGTCAACCACATCAATCAACAATTTATTTTGCAGCTGGAAAAGGTCACAACCTCCTCCCAAAACAGGGTTCATAAATGAGTTTTCAAACTCTCAATTAACTCTTTCGATTCAATCAGAATTCTAGAGAATCCAATTAAGATCTACTTCCCTAGTCCAGATATTGACCTGGCTAATCCAATCCACCCAAATTGTTCCTCTAGATGCATTCGACCTACTGCAACAGGTTATCTTTGAGTCTCAATCAGACTATCAGTCTTTAACGATCAGGATAACTTATCTAACCACTCCATGCATCCAACAGCATTTGGATGCTCCACTTCCTGATCTACTTGGCGTAGCCCACACAACTTTCTTTCAACCAAACTTGCTACACCTGCTTCCAGATTGAATCTTGGTACAGACATCATCCAGATCCAATCATCCAATCTGGAAAGGAATCTTGGAATGCACCATACAACAATCCCCTTTAAAATAGGACTGCAACAGGCTATTCCAACACTAATACAAGTTCTGGATGCTCTATTACACGTAGCTTGTTGCATATTCAAATGGCCTACCTCTCAACCACTACGATCACACCGCACCACACATAGGATTCGAAGTTTAAAGGCCCTTAGTAATACGAATCAAGAATTCCTCCTTAAAAGCAATCGATTTGATCTTGATCTATCTGAATTGAAGATAAGGATAATTTACATTGATCCTCCTTCACCACTGCAAAACTCCATGAGTTCATAATCAAAATCAAAAATCACATCCAATTTTTGCTAGAATCACACTATTGATTTCCTCACACAATTAAACAACAATCCATGTGTACACTCACCGTCCAACAGCCATCAAGATCATCCACATGCCCAAATATATCCACACCACATGCTATTGATTCCCTCACACAACTAAAACAACAATCCATGCATACACTCACTATCCAACAGCCATCAAGATCATCCACATGCCCAAATACATTCACACTGCTCAAGCACAAAAATAACATATGCCCACAATAGATATTGACAGTAGGCTGGATCATTACCTAGTGTCCCTTACTAGTTGGGAAACTAGCTGATGAAGCTTGGGCCCACGATTCCAATCCAATCTTAGAAAGGTCATCACTAGATGGAGATCTCGAATGAGGCTGCTGTCAACACAAATCACCATCCACAAGCTACAGGCATCAATCAGCTTCTTGGGTCCATTTTCATAGTGTATTCCAACACCTGATTTAGTTTCCTTTCTCAGCAGCACCAGCTTTCCGAAAAAGCAGCCAGATTATAGCAACACCTTGTGTAGCTTTAGACAACAGGCAGACTTTCCTGCTGCCTCAAACTGCTATTCTTGCTTCAACAGATTCGAACTCATAGATCAATCACAACACCACCAATTCAACAAGATATGATCACTGATTGCTATCTTCCCACAAATGGCAATAAGGATTGAATTCCTCACGGATTTCAAATAGGATCTCAGTTGTTTATAGGATTTCCAATCCACCTAGAATAGAAGTTCTCAGATTCTGCTTTAATTGTTACCCAACTGTTGAATTTAGCTGCTTTGCTTTGCAATTGCATTACAGCCTTCCACACATAGCAACATGTCTACAATCAAGCAGCCCTATGTGGCCCACAAATCAATCACAGCCTCTAATCAAATCACTGTAATACCAATTGATTTGTTCTTTCTTGTAGATGGAAAGATCTGATCTGGTAATTGAAGAAGACAGAGAGAGGATTAACAGAAAAAAGAGAGGAGCGATAAAAGAGTAAAAACTCAATTCCTTGCAAATGATTGACAAGCTTCCTCATCCCATACATCATTGACCTTTATATAGACCAATTATAACTGAATAATAGAGGTGACATAAGCCCATTGGTCACAAGAAAATGACATTGTCCTTTTGGTTAATCTCTCTATAACACGGATTAACGTATAGTGCTCAATAGATGGCCAAGTACATTAAGATGCTGCCCACATGCTAACACTCATTATCCACCCATCATATGCCAACACATTCCTCACTTGACAATTGATTAGTACTTCCTTGCAAATGGAAGGATCCGATCATTAAATTCAAGAAGACGGAGAGGAATTAGAGAAAATCAAGAAATGAGAAAAAGGAGTAAAAACTTAATTCCTTGCAAATGATCAACAAGCTTCCTCATCGTTACATCATTGGCCTTTTTATAGGCCAATTGTAACTGAACAATACAGGTGACATAAGCCCATTGGTTCACAAAAACATGACATGTATCACTCCCTCATCATGCTTAGCTCACTGTTGACTAATCTCCCTAGCAAATGTATCAGTGCATTTGGCCCAATAGATGGCCAGGTATATCAAGATGCTGCCCACATGCTAACAAATGCCATCCATCCGTCACATGTGGACGCACTCCTCACTTGTTGCTATCCTTTTACCCTCCATGCACCGAAAATCAAGTCAATGAATATATCCCACTGCCATGTTATCACACTAACATATGATCCATATCCACAAATTAACAAATCTAGGCAACTAGGACATCAAGAAATTCTTCCTTTGTTGTCAGAATACTTTCATTGCCGTCAGCTTCCCAATAATCTGCCTTAGTTTTTCGGAAGACTCAGTGGTCTTGTCCTCATCATTGAGAATGTCTATATTGTTGATCTGTAGGTCAATCCCATATTTACAGGTCATCCAATCTCTTGCACCAAGTCATCCCTAAAATCTTCAAAATGTGATGCATCAATAGATTCATTTACAGATTTATCAAGCACATAAATAATGGATTCCACTTGAACCTCAATGTTTCTACAGACATCTTTCTCAAGCATATTGAGTAGAAGTTTGACAGTGAAGTTCTACATATCTCTGTTATCTCAAGTGAAGCTGCCATAAGTAATGGGATTTTGCAGTACTAAGGCATGTCAAAAAATTCTTACTAGTAGAGTTAGGGCAAGGATAGCACTTTGCTGGAAGACTATCACAAGTTCACAACTTGCCACTAGCTTCTGTCGCATCATTCATGCAATTTGGTATGCTAATATATGCTATTAGCCTCCTGAGTATTTATTCCCATTGCAAATCAAACTTTAAACCTTTATGCTATTTTCCACTTATAGTGATCTATGTTGTATATGTAAATTCTATATGTAAAAATCGGAAGAATTCATCCAAAAAAAAAAGGTTGAAACAAGAATAGCCAAAAATCATTTGTCAACTCTCACGTAATTTTGTCTTTTTTACTATAATCATCACGTAATTTTGTCCTTTTTCCATTACGCTATTTTGTCATATTTTGTTTTCCACATTTATCATGTTATCTTGTCTTTCCTCTATTTACACGCTCTTATATTTCCTCCTCTTTTTTACTACCTTCTTTTACTTCGGTTCCAAGAGACTCTAAATGATGATGGATTGATATTGCTAGATTGCCCAAGCATAGGTAATTTTGTAAAACCATGCCAATATTTGTGTATTTCTTCTTCATTTTTGGGGTCTTGTATTCAGTTGCATCAATTCTCCAAAATATTTCTCTCTAGTTTTGTTGCACACAATTTTGGAGGTCTGATCTTTATTAATTGTAAATGCATAGTGCTTGAAGCCAAAGGTAAATGTAAATAAATTGAGTTTGTGCAATTGCTTGAAACAAAAAGTAAGGAGTGATGGTCTTTGGTGGTGCACATTGTGTAAATCAATAACTGAGTTATTTATGCACGCTAGTTATTCATGCAAACCGCTGGAATAAAGACTAACTACAGTGTGCGGCACTGTTAACCACAACAGTTGATATTAAAGCACTTGCTTCTATGCTATTAAACTCCATTCACCAAAGGATAGTCTCTTCTTTGTTTAATGCAGACCACTATTGTATAATTAACACACGATATTGAATAGACAGAATCACCAAGTGTCCCTGAATTTCAGGTTGATGGCCAATTCCAAGCAGAAGCGACCATGTATGAACTTCAGAGAATGCAGAAGTGAATGCAGCTGGAACTTACCATCCAAGGAAGACATTGTCAGCATATCTACGCAAAAACCAATCTCAAATTTAGATTTCCAAGAAGGCTAAATCAGCAAATCAAAAGAAACATGCAGTTTTTTCTTGCAAAACCCTATTTCAATGATAGGCATTATTTAAAAATGAATTAAAGTGTCATTTAAAGGAATCACAAAGAAAACCTCATATTGTGAATGAAAATGGGCCCAAATTCAAATGCATTGTTTAAGGGTGAATTGATCAATCTACCAAACAAAGCAAACACAAAGAAATCCCAATCTTGTAAATACAAGAAGTGGAACTCAAATGCCCCGAGACGCCCGACGGCCCAAGAATTGCATGGTCAGAAATCATCAGTTTAGGGCAATTTCATTGTTTCGGAAGGTCTCGATCGACCTACATAGATAATCCTCCATTTCTTGAAAGGAACAAATCTTTGAAACCCTAGATCTGATAAAACCCTATAAATGAAGGGGGAAGAGAAAGTGAAATACCTCTCGCATGCATCTTCAAGGGAAGAGAAGGGACGCTTGACGTCAGGATGGCACACCCTCCACGCGTCCTGGTGAGCCATCTGCAGTTCCAACTGGCTGCTTTGACGGACGGGTGCCTTGTGCTGTTGCTGATTTTGCAGTGGGTGCTGTTGTTGCTGATGGTGGTTCTGCTGCTGCTGTTGTTGCTGCTGAAGGATGGAACGATGGAGACCAGGAGGCCGTAGATGAGCGTCAATGTTGGAAGGGAAACGGGCCATGGCTTGCTGCAGCTGTTGTTGGTGCTGCTGCTGCTGCGACTGATGCTGTTGGTGTTGCTGCTGGTGATGCTGTTGCTGCTGTTGAAGTTGCTGTAGGAGAAGGAGCTGCTGCTGTTGCTGCTGGAGGAGGAGCTGCTGCTGCTGCTGTGCCATGGCGTTCGCCTCTTCCATTTCCGTTTCACCGCCTCGTCGAGGGAGCAGAAAGGCTATATCGTTGGCGGGCCTCAACCCGACCCGATCCGACCGTTAAGCTTGGCTCTGAGTCAGTTGCCTTGGTCACGGCATGTACGCGGAAAAGAAAAAGAAAAACTAAGAAAAAAATAAAATAATTAAAAAATATATGTTGATGTTAATTATAGAGTAAATAAAAGTAAAATAGATAAAATATTTTTAAAATAGATGAATTGAATATAAAAGAATGGGTTAATTATGTATAATTAAATGTCATGTTAGTTTAGAAAGAAAAGTTAAAATAGTTTTACTTTTTGTTATCCTAAAGAATCTTTTACCCATCTTTTTTTCTAAAAAAGTAGCTTTTTAATTTCTTTAGCTTTTCCACATGGAGTCTTTTATCTTGTCCACATCTGTAGATAAATAGTTAATGTTTATACCTTTATAAAAAGTTAATATTATTATTAGGAGTTCATTAATGAATTAAATTTATATTTAATCTTTATTGACTATATAAGTAATAATCTTGCATGGTTTGCATATAAAATAAATTAGTGTTTACATTATACTCAAGTGAATAATAAAAACCTAATAAAATAATGTATATTATATTTATATATTATGTCTAACAAATTTAATCATTTTCTTTTTTCATAATAGATAGTCGCATGGCTTTTATAATGAGGCAAATTGAATTTTTAACTGTTTTTTCTCAAATATATTAACATATTTTTTCTGAAATCCTAAATATGCCAAAATATTTTCAATTGTATTTTATATTTCTATGTATTTGTTCAACGTTCTATTCAAATATCAAAAGCATTTGAATTTATCATTGAAAATTCAAATTTTGATTAAGTAAGGTTTAAGAGCAGTTTTGGATAGCCCCCGTATTTATAAAAGTCCCTAATATGTTTCATCATGATTTGATTGTTTGTTAATAAGAAAATGACCAAAATGAATTTTTGGCCACTTTCTAATCACTGAATAGACAGAGATGAAACATTTTAGTGACTTTAATGAATGTGGACGTCACACAATTAGATTTTGAATTTTTCATCATAGAACATTAATAATTTTGGAATTTTTGAAAACTCTCGGAAAAATATATAGGCATATAAGAAATTATTAAAAATATATTAGCTTATTTAGAATTTCAGATAGTATGTGTTAATGCATTTGAAAAAAGCTCAATTTTAAATAAAAAATTTACATTTGTCTATATGATTTACATATATTAGGTTGATATATTATGTGATAACATTAGATTTAGCCATATTTTTCACTCTTCTAGAAGTACTCATGATAAACCACAAGTTTATTTTTTTCTATTAAAATATTTTACCAAATGATAACAACCCACCTATGATATGTGTTGGCTATGTAAGTAAATAAAATAGTAAAATTATTATCTTCTTATCTTGTAATCTATTAAAATATTTTATTATACTATTTTTCTTAATTTTAACTTAATATACTATTTTCTAGAATAAGTATATTTCTACCTTTTTAAATCTTCTAGATAAAAATGTTTTTAATTCTTTTTATGATAGCATATGCACATTTTTACCAGTTTTCAAGAGCATTGATAAATTGAAAGTTTGATTTCTTCTGTATTAACATATTTTATGGAGTAGTAATAATATCGGTAGCCTATATTGGTTATATAAGTTAATAAATATTAAAATTAATAATTTATTATTGTATAATTCTATGTAATTATTTTATTTTGATAAAATTTCTTAATTTTAAGGGTTATTTGTAAATAAATATGCATATATAAATTTTCAATTAATTTTTATTGCAAGCAGACTAACACCATTATAATCCATCAAAAGTTGTCCAAATAGGCATTTTAATTTTTTTTCAAGTTACCAAAGTACTCTTAGTTTTAGGATTACCATCATTCCTATTATTGTGGAGAGCAAGCATAATATAGAAGAGATGTCATAGAAAATATGGGTTCTTTGACAGTGGTCATTGAAAATATGGGTTCGTTGTAATAACTTGAATGATGGTGGGCTTGATCTAAAATGGTAACCATTTGATTATCCCATCATCTGTGATACCTCGGCTAGGCAACTTGCACACTTTAGGCACACCGGAAGGGTATGCTTGTTGACCCAGTCCCATTACAAGTGGTATGATAGTAACATCGTCATCCTTATCATCGATCTGAAATAATTATGTCTACCGCTCTTGGGGTAGCATTCATAATCATCATAACATTGCAGTGATTGCATCAAATAAATGGAAATAAGCTATCCAGAATTATAAGAATAGATTAAATTAACCATACTTATCTGAGTTCACATCCACAACCATTAAATCTAAATATTATAGTCACACGCGTTCTCTTTCAATATACAAACAAAAAAGAAATCATAAATATTACAGTCATCCACATTCTCTTTCAATATATATACAGGCATCCATATTCTCTTTCAATATACATGCACGTCATGAAATTTAATCTATCTCGAAGCCCCGGCTTTGCTAGTCTTCCCGAGCTCTACTATCTTTCCCTATTTCTTGCTTACAAGTTGAAAACAATAATAAATAAACTTGATATCTCAATAAGTAAACATTCGTTTTCTTTAAAACTCACTTTTCAAGGCATTTTAGTCATATGGTCAGAATATCCATTTCATTCAAATTATTTTGTATAATTATTCTCAAAACATAATTAATTCATGAACAAATATTTCATTGGCGTAAGACAATTTTTATATTCAAGCAATGTTTTCATGATTATGTTATGTCATGTACTTCATTTAGGACTTATAGTCATCCCCTTTCCCAGCATCATGGCATGATGGAGCTTCAAGATCTAGGCTAACAGCTGACCAATTTCATGGCATTATGGCTTGTCACCTTTTCATTATCTAGGATTAATGACTACCCAATTCTATGGTATTATGGCTTGCCCGGGATCTTATGTTGCCTTCCACATACAATGCATACACTTATGTAAAAATTGCTGAGTCTAATCCACCTACTTAGCTTGATTTTGATAATGAATATAATTAAGTAGTTAAGTTTTGTTGATGAACAAACATATGAGTGAAAAGTTAAGATACTAACTGATTACTTTTCAAGTGTTGCAGCGTTAATTTGCTAAAGAGAGAAACTATTAAGTGTAAAGCATATCATATTAAGACTTCATAGAAAAATAACTCAAAAGAATGCTCAAATAGAAACAATTCAAACTTCAAAAACGTTTTTGAAAAAATTTTACATTTCAGAAGTATTCAGAAAGCAATGCATGAGCATAAGAACTATTTCTGAAGCTTCAGAAGAATTTTAGAAATTGCTCAAAACTTTGTCAGAAGCTCAAAAGTAACTAAGAACGTCTTCAGAACTGACTTTAGGATTAATTCCTATCCTCAAAAGAAATTCATAAGTGCTTAGAAATGTGTTAAAAGACAAATCAGAACCCCTTTAGAGATAATTCGTAAAGCTTAGAAGCATAACCTAGAAACCCCTTCAGAGATAAGTCATAAAGGTCAGAAGCGTTACTCAAAAACTCCTTTAGAGATAAGTCATAAAGCTCAAAAGCGTAACTCAGAACCCCTTTAGAGATTAGTTGTAAAGCTCCGAAGTATAACTAAAAACCCCTTCAGAGATTAGTCATAATGCTCAGAAGCATAACTCAGAACCTTTCTAAAGACAAGGAGCGAGCCTCATAACTAACCCCAAGGCAATGTCATACTTCAGAGAAGTTTATCAAAAAGTACTTCAGAAAAACTTCCAAGGCTTTGAGATGAATCAGAAGAAGCTCATAAAAAGTTTCTGAACTTAGAAACTTATCAGAAGTGTATAAGAAATAGATTTTGTACTTTAGAAGCAATAAAATATAGTGTTTCTGCACTCAGAAGTTTATCAATAAGAACTTCTAAATACACTCAAAAGTTACTTAGAAGCAATGTAGAAGACATTTCTTGAATCAGAAGTTCAACAAAAGTACTTCAAAAATAATTCAAAGGAAGCTTATGCATTCAGAAACATCTTGGAGGCAATGTAAAATCATGTTTCTTGTAATCAAAAGTAGAATGCTCTACTTCAGAAATAGTTTTGTAATCAGAAGTTCATCAAAAGAACTTCAGAAATGATGTCTTAGAAGAAACGAGAATAATGAAGCTAATAAGTTCAAAAGAAGGCCCATCAAAAGTTATTTCAAATCTCTTTAGAGATAAGGCGTGAGCCTCAGAATCATTTTCAAAATAGTTCAGAAAAGCTTCAAAGTTTCAGAGTTGTAACAGAAGATCGATAGTAGTAAAATTGAATGAACACCAAAAAGTTTCTGTGCTCAAAAGATTCTTAGAAGTAATATAGAAGCTCTTTAGAAAAGCATCCTAAAAAAGCCCGGATTTGAGAAGTTCATCAGAAGTAGAATTTAATAACTCAGAAACTCTTCAAAAGTTTCTCAAAAGCAAGAACATGGCTGATGAATGTGTTAGAAATAAGTTTCAGCCTTTAGAAAGATCTGAAATAATCTAATGTGTAGAAATGTTGTCGTTGCCACTAGCTCAAAAGTTATACAGAAGGTTGTTAGAAGCAAGTTCAAAGTAACACTCTATTCAAAATCCCAGACAAGTTTCAAGAGGCATATTAGAGGCAAAATACACACTTCAGAAAATCCTCAAAAGTTTCTAAGAAGTAACTTAGAAAATCTTCAGAGGTATTTTCAAAAAGCCTAGTCTTAAGAAATTCATTAGAAACAAAGATTTAAGCTTTAGAGGCTCTTTAGAAGCTTATCAGAAGAAAAAGTTGTTAAGTCTAATCCTCCTACTTAGCTTGATTTTGATGATAAATGTAATTAAACAGTTAAGTTTTGATGATGAACAAACGCATGAGTGAAGAGTTAAGCTACTAACTGATTACTTTCCAAGTTTTGCAATGTTAATTCATTAAGGAGAGTAACTACATGCTATAAACATCAATCTTATCAAGTTTAAAGCTCATCACATTAAACCTTCAAAAGAAGATAATTAAGGAGTGCTCGAATAGAAATAATAAAAAAAATCCAAATCTCAAATGTACTTCAGAAAATGTAAACTTCATCAGAAGTTACTCAGAATCCCGTTAGAAGTAACTCATAAGTAATTTCGATCTTCAGAAGTATCTCAGAGGTTACTCAGAACCTTATCAGAAACTAAGGAGGAACTAAGAACGCCATCAGAAGTGACTTCAGGACTAATTACAATCCTCAGAAGCAACTCAGAAATACTAGAAGTATTTCAAAAGTTAAGGCATGAAGATAAGAAGCAACACACAATGCTAAGAAGCATTTTAAAAATACAATCTCAAGACTATTTCAGAAATGCAAGATTAGAAGCATTTCGGAGATTCTCAGAAATATATCAGAAGACAAATCAGAACCTCTTCAGAAACAAGGCGTAGGATTCAAGATTAAATCCAAGGTAAACTTGTACTTTAGAGGTAGTTCAGAAGCTCTCCAAAATCACCTCACAAGCGAGATGGCCTAAGAAGAATGGTGTTTTTTGAAATCAGAAGTTCACAAGTCTTCATTTAGAAATTACTCAGAAGGATTGTAAAGTCTATACAAAGAAACTTAAGCACTTAGAAGTTACATAGAACCAAAACAAAAGCAAATGTAGAAGAAGATTATGCAATAAAAAGTAGCTCAGAACTTTTATCACTCATCAAAGAAGTTCTGCAGAACTTCTGACTATAGAGACTAAGCACCACAGAACCTTTGTCTTTAGAAATTCACTTCTGTGCATGTTCCTCAGAATTTCTTTAATTATTAACATAGAAGTTTCTAATAAACTCTGGTCTGCACAGAACTTCTACAATGTAAAACCACTTCTCCATACATAACTCAGAACCTCTAAAGTCATTAACATGAAAGTTCTATTAAACTTCTATTCCACACAGAAGCACTAACCTATCAATATAGATGATGTCTCGGTTATACAAAAGTTCTAACTAAGTTCTGATATACACAGAAGAAAAACAAAAACAGAGATACAGTACGCAGAACTAAGCTAGAAGATATCTTGATCTTCAGAAGCACTTCAAAATTCCTCTAGAAGGAAGCAAAAGTGAATAAGAAACTATGTAGAAGATGTTTCTATACTTAGAAACTCAATCATTAAGAACTTTTGAGTACCCTCAGAAATTCTCATAAGTAATACAAAATAAGTTTCTCCAATTGGAAGTTTATCGAATGCACATAGAAATTTATCAGAAGCCTATTAACAGCTTCTCAAAACCAAATAGAAGAATTACAGAAAATGGTTTTTGCAATAAAAAATAAATCAAGAGAACTGGAAGAAGAAGTTTCTAAATTAGAAACCTTTCAGAAGCATTCTCAAAGCCTTTAGAAGAAAATTAGAAGGAAGTTTAAACGCATCCAGAATTTTTTGCAGAACTAGAATACTCTATTTCTGATACAGCTTCTATTATCAGAAGTAAAATTAGAAGTTTAGAAGCCAAGGTTAATCAGAAGCAAAAATATGACTGTTGAACTTGTTAGAAAACAAAATAGACCTCCAGAAGTTCTTCAGAAATTCATCAAAAGTTCCATCATTAATACACAATGTTAACTAACAGAAAATATGCTCCAAAAGTTCTATACAACTTACCTCAGAAGTTCTAAGGATGGATACAATGTTTCAAAACTTGATAGAAATTGAGCGAAAGAAGGAGAAAATGACAAGGGTTCAAGTTCTCTTTTTCAAACGATCAAAAAGTTGCTTAAAATAATCATAATTAGTAAGACATCTTCCTCAGCTTATAAAAGGAAGATTCAAACATTTGAGAAGCACGTTTATGAGAAATCAAAAATATTCATTTAAGCATTTACAAAGGCTTCTAACTTTTCTTCCATGGGATAAACTCCCTTGAGCTACATTCAGACAAGTATTCAAAGCCATCACTTCAAAAATACTTGGAGTCTAACATCTCTTATTTTTATTGTTATATTCATTGTGTTCTTATTACTGAATTTCATATACTCTACCTTTCAAGAGGCATTCATTTTGTACACTGTTATTTACTATTTTCTCATATAAGTTGTTGGTAAGCTTTGAAAATCAACATGTATAAGTTTATTGGTGAGCTTGGAAAACCAACCTGTATAAGTTTATTGGTGAGCTTGGAAAACCAAATTGTGTAAATTCATTGGTGAGCTTGGAAAACCAACAAGTGTCAGTGGAACCTAAGTTTAGCAAGAGAGACTAACTCAAAGAAGTGGAGTAAGTACCGGGTTAAGGGCCGAACCACTATAAAATTATTGTCTTAGTGTGCTGTGTGATCTATCTTATTTTATTTAAGCACTATCTGTTGAACTTGGCTAAATTTTTAAAAGCTTAATTTACCCCCCTTCTTGAGTCGCCATTAGACAAGAGACCAACAAAAGCGCGACTATTGAGGCTGTCAGCAACCCAAATCAGTCCTCAAAAATTCTAAATACTTATCTCAAGACTTTAGAAGCTTGATAGAAGAAGAAAATAATGATAAGGGTTTGAGTTCTCTTTTTCAAATGGTTGGAAAGCAGCTTAAAATAATCATAACAGCTAAGGCTTCTTCCACAAATTATAAAAAGAAGTTTCAAATGATCGAAAAGCTAATTAAAATAATCATAAAAGCTAAGATGTCTTCCATAGCTTATAAAAGGAAGATTCAAACATTTGAAAAATGTAGATCTAAGAACAAAAAAAATGTTCACTCAAGTAGTTTACAAAAGCTTTCAGATTTAACTCTGCAAGATTAGCTCCATTATGCCACATTCCAGCAAGCATTCAAAGACAATTCAACAGACTTAGATTCTAATTTTTATTGCTCTTTACTACTATATTCATTATATTTTTATTACCGAACTTCGTACACTTTGCCTTTCAAGAGGTGTTCATGTTGTACACTTTTATTTATTGCTTTCTCACATAAGTTATTGGTGAGCGAAAACCAACCTATATAAGTTTGCTAGTGAGTTTTGAAAATCAACTTGTATAAGTTTGTTGATGAGCTTTGAAAACTAACGTGTATAAGTTGTTGATAAGCTTCAAAAACCAACCTGTATAAATTTGTTGATGAGCTTGGAAACCAACAAGTGTTAGTGGAACCTGAGCTTAGCATGAGAAGTTAACTCAGAGAAGTGGATTAGGTACCAGATTAAGGATCGAACCACTATAAAAATCATTATCTTAGTATGATGTGTGATCTTTCTTAGTTTATTTCAACACCATCTTTTGAACTTGGCCAAAATTTTTAAAGGCTCAATTCACCACCCCCCCACCCCCACCCCCCCGCCCCCTCGTGAGCCACCATTAGATAGGGACCAACAAAAATAAATCCATGTAAC
>JAYJMB010076382.1:5904-22810 GCA_036873735.1 Pouteria campechiana
CTCCTCTCTTCATGAGGAACAACTGTAGGTGGGAGAATAGAGACATCAAGATATAGAATTAACGGATCACACTAGTCAAAAAAAAAAATATCCAAGTTGTTGTGCTTTACCTCATCAAAAGCTTCGAATATGTCAATACTAGGCTGGTGAATTGTGCAAATGATAGTTCTTCCAGTGTCAACGGTGTTCCTCACAGTTCTTATTACAATTGCTGCTGCCCTGGCATCTAGTCCAGAGGTGGGCTCATCCATAAATATTATGGATGGATTAGCTACAAGCTCAACTGCAATTGTCAGCCTCTTTCTCTGCTCAGTTGACAGCCCATTCACACCTGGTAGCCCAACCAGTGATTCTCTCAATGTTGTCAGCTCAACAAGCTCCATAACATCGTCGATGAACACCTGCACTTATTGGATTCATCAGTCAGGACTGGAATATTTCACAGAGAGCCCATGGAAGAAATCGAGAATTCACCAACCTTTCTAGTGTCAGCATCCACTTCACTGGGCAACCGAAGCCATGCTGAGTAAAGGACAGATTCATAGACTGTGACATGAGGTGAGTGAATGTCGTTCTGTTCACAGTATCCAGATATGCGGGCAAACGTTTCTTGCTTCTTTGGGTAGCCAGAGATGGTGATGCTTCCTTCTGTGTATCCGCCAGTCTTCCTACCAGCCAATACATCCATCAGTGTTGTCTTACCTGCACCGCTCACGCCCATCAGTGCAGTCAGCACTCCTGGCCTGAATGCTCCACTTACACCTTTTAAAAGCTCCAACCGATCTTCAGGGAAACCTTGAGCTTTCATTTCCTAAAGTTTTAACTCCATTTTCAGTTTCATTACAGATTGTTTATAAACAGGGAGCCCATCGACATAAAATGTTGCATCATTCATTCAGAGAATTGGGTTTACCAGTGGCATGTCTACGGAGTATTTGATGTTATCAAAGGTGATGGCAAGGGGTGTGAACGGAAGAACCATGCCCTTCTTACCACTAGCTTCTTTCCTTCTAATTTCGTTGCCTGTCATTGCGAATTTTAGCAGCTGATTTAGAATGAGGCCAAAAACAAAAGGAGAAAGAAATAGCTATAATAAATAGCTGAGATTATTACCATCATATGAGGAAGACCTTCTTCCCCTGGATGACACAACTTCTTCCTCAATTTCTCCAGTTCTATCCGTATGCTTCTCCTTCAAGATCTCTTCAGATAAAACAGCCTGACTTCCCTCGTAAGCTGCAGGGCGTTGATTTAATTCTAATGATGAGGACTGCAGCGCTTTATATTTGTGATACCCGCGTTTTAGTTAAAAAAAAAAATGACTGTTTTGACCAGTCCTTGACCGGCTGTTGACCATTAACCGGCAATTGGAATTGGTGGGCCAGGGGCCTGGGCTAATAGTTGGGTTGGCAAGTCAATTGGCTGGTAGCTACTGATCTATAGTGTGAGCTTAGATTGAAGTATTGGTCTTGGGCTTGGCAAGGCATGTTATGGTGCGTCCATCTTTATGGGCCGGTATCACCTAATATTATGGTCTGATTAAGATGAAACTTTATAGTCAAATAGAAGACATTACGAAATTTATATGGATGATGGAATTTGAAGAATAATATATATTTAGATCTATAATTGAAATTGTGAAAATTACTAGTTTTAATAGTCAAAAATGTATTTTGATGAAAATTAATGTACAAAAAATGAAAAATAAATAAGAGACAATGCTTTGTTAAAGTCTTTAAATATGAGTTTATTTTTTAAAGTGAAAAATGAGATGTGAATTAAATCAGAATCAATTGAGGTCCAATTAAAATAAAAATTTATTGGGGCCTTTATTATATGTGGAATTACATTATCAATAAGTGAATTCGAAAATTAAATAATGAATTTCAATAAAGTAATGATGAAAATTTAGAAGTGCTTGTGGAAACTTTTAAGGCTTAGATGAAGGTAATGGAAAGTTTAGTGACCATGAAAATTTATGAGCAAGTTAATGATGAATAAATATATAATATGAATGAGTTATAAGGTGAAAAAGATTTGAAAAATATATTAATTAAAAATGTATATATCTTAAGTCATAAACTAAAATAAAAATAATAAAAAATATTAATTAAAGAGCCAAGCCCTTTCATTCTCCAGCATACAACGATGTCAAGAAAAAAGACCAGAAGAGCAAAAAGAAAAGAAAGAAAGGAAAGAAGAAAAGAAAAGAAAAGAAGGAAGAGAAGAGGATTCCGTTGATGGTTTTTCATTCCAACCAGTTGCCTATTTAAATAGGCCAGAAAAAAAAAGAAAGGAAAGAGAAAAAAAAAGAAAGAAAGAAAGAAAGGGAGAGAAAAAGTAGAAAGGGAAAAATTCTAAGTAATGTAAGTAAGCCTACCTTATTTTCTAATGATGTTTTCCATATCTTGTTTTGAAATTACGATGGTTATCAAAAGTGATTAATTGTATTGCAAATGTATTGAAATGATTATCTACTTGTGTTTATTATTATCGGTTTCTTGCTTGTTATGAATTTCATCAAAAATTGAGTTATTTAACATTACATGGCATAATGTGGTATGAATGCATGGCATAAAAGAGCATGTAGTTATGGTGGGTGATGCAGTCAACTGACCCATCTTGGCTAGCCATGATGGGTGATGCCATCGATGGCACCAGATTGATAATTAGCTATGGTTATAAAGGTAGTAGGGTAAATCTCATGGACAAGAAAAGGATGTATGTTGCATAAGGAAGTATGATATGATGAACCAGCATGTAAAGTGAAGGTTTTACGAACTATTTGATGAACGATGAGTGATATGAATTTCCAAAGCATCTTGAAAATGAATTGATGTGAAAATATGCTTACTTATTGAGCCCAAAGCTCATGGTTTGTTTCAAAAATGTTTTCAGATGACAGGTACCTCAAGGAAATGCACATAAGGCTTAAAGGGTTAAGCTAAGAATTATGATATTTTTGTTTAATATAAATTGAGCAATTTTTGAGCAATTTGTGAAGGTATAACTAGAGTTTTGGGTATGTGAAGTTGTGTATATGAATAAGTGAAAGGAATGTTTGTTCTGTCGAATTGTTCTCAACCCATGGTGATCCTGGGGTTGGGGTGTCACAATGTTTCAGTAAGCATTGAGTCATGTTGAAAGCGATGGAGAGACTCACGTTGGAGAAAAGTGAGAGCTGCAGTGTAAAGTCCATTGAAGAGGAAAATGTATCCAACCAATGCTCCAGCACCAATCCAATACCAATTCGATTCTGCAAAAAATCCACGAGACTCCAAGATTTGGATGCCCAATAATTTTGTTGAATTGGGGGCGAACTGCATGATATAGCCATAACTAAACTTTAGACAATTCTCTGAATTGAGACATTCGTTTCTGTTCTTTTCACAGGTTGAACTTACATGCTTCCAACTATGCCCAAGAAATTCATTCGCTACAATTGCATTCTGTGCGTACATTAAAGGTGATGACCAATAACCCCAGATCCACCACTTCTTCACATCCTCTGGAAACAAATAAAGAATAAAAAGGTTTGAGTTGAAATGTTTATCAAAAAGGGCTGATTTTTGCCACGTCGACATTAATTAAATAAGTCCTTACTTCGTGAAATGACGAATCCTCCAAGTGTTAAAATTACAAAGATTGCAAATGACCCAATCGTATTTGCCACTATCATGTTCCTGCCTATTGAAGCTACTAACCGAAACAATCCGGATGCCATCTGGCTGATTAACAGAAGTGCCAGATACTGCTTGAACATCCTGCAAAATGGAAGAACCAACCATTTTACTACTGCTAACAAAAGTGTGTAAACTCTTGCAGCTTCAAATATACAACTGAAATGGCCCTTTGGAGAATCACAAGTGGATTCATTCTTACCTTCCTGCATTTGGGTCGAAGCCAATGACATAATAAGTCAGACCAACGTAAATTGCAACTTCTGCAAAAGATATGGGAATCTTGACAATGCATGTAGGTAATGAGTATGCCCATGAAGGATAGAAGCAGAGATCTCTTTGCTTGTAGACAACAGGAAGTTTTGCAACTGTCATTCCTAGCTCCGACAAGCCATTAAACATAAGGGTGACAAGTGCAAAAAATAGAGCACCCATAAAGATTGATCCATCGTTTACTGAATCACGGTGCATGTTAGCGCGGAAGAAGACAGTCATTGCAATGAGTGCAACAACCAAGAGCTGAAATTCAAATGAAACAAAATGGAAGTTATAATTGATTCTGTCAAATATTCTATACTTAAAAGTACTTTGATGGGAATTTTTCCTACTACCCACTTTTGACATTTTGAAGATGTAAGCAAACGAGTTTCTCTTCATCAGCAACCATTCCCTTGAGAAACATGCTTTCAGCAATTCCTTCTTGCTAATACCATACTTAGAAGTTGTCAAAGCAGCAGGATGGCTGTTGCTCTTATCAAAAGGTACGCGCAGCTCATCTCCTAGGTTGCGACCAACATGGAATGAATGGAATGCATCAGCAAATTCCTTGACAGGAATATATCTGTAGGGCTTGTCTCTATGTGCCCAGTACTGCTGCTGATCTTTCCTAGATGTCACCTGGTTAAACAGGGGATTCGTGTTTAGAAGCACCCCCCAAAAAATGCATGTTTTCAATAGAATTTTTTTTTTTTTTTTTTTTTTTTTATATCTTACAACCAAGGAGCATGACTCGAAGTGTTAGCTAAAACTGACAAAAAGTAATTAGAAAATAGCTTAAGATTGAAAACCATTTCATAACATTCGAAAACAAAATTAACTCTTCTTCCACAAGTCGAGACTTAACATGAAGGAATTTTGATTCATGTGTTTATGAACGGATAGCCCAACTTACCTCTTGTAAGAAATCAGCCACACCTTTCCTTTCAGGGCACTTGAAACCCATGGTTTCGAAGAACTCAAGAACGTGCTCACGGGGGCCTTGGTACACAACTTGTCCATCAGAAAGGAGAACAATGTCATCAAAGAGATCGTAAGTCTCAGGTGCAGGCTGAAGCAATGCAATCATTGCTGTCCCACCAAGAATGTGAATAGACTGTCTGAGTGAATTCACAATCTGGAAAGTGGTAGAGCTATCTAGACCAGTCGATATCTCATCCATGAAAAGTGCTTTTGCAGGTCCTACAAGCATCTCACCTGCATAGGCAGAGACAAAATATCAATACGAAATCAAATAATTAAAAATAAAACAAAAATGAGGACTAGGGCTGGGCCATGTCAGTCGCTCATTGTATTAGCATTTCTACCCGTTGTAACACGTTTCTTTTGTCCTCCAGATATGCCTCTCATCATTTGATCCCCTACCATGGTATCAGCACACACTTCCAGTCCCAAAATCTAAAATTCAACGAAAAGATGAACAAAAGGAAAGAAAATTAGCATCCGAACATGCGAAAGCTCCTGGTATATTCCAACCCAAGAAAGAAGAGAATTATACTTAGAAACAACCTTCAGAATATAATCTGTGACGATACTTTCCTCCTGCCCCTCAAGTGCAGCAGCCTTCACAAATACAACAGCAAAAGGGTTAGAGACATGTAGGAATGTGGATGTGAAATTGTAAATGTACACTACTTTTCAGATTTAACTGAAGAAAGAAAAATCCACGAATAGTCCAACATAAGGACAAAATGCACATTCAAGAGATAAAAGCAAAGCAGAACATTCTTGTTATAGTTCTAAGTGGGCTGATTTCTTTTTCCATATTACTCAAAGGACAACCGCATCTAACTCTATTTACAGTTTCGAAAAATTGACAGAAGTTTGACATAAAATTACTGATTCTTACCTTCATGTAGACATCGAGATCATGGTCGGGCTTAATATTTGCTTCCTTCTCCCTTCTTGACAACTCTGCCAACATTTCTGCAGCCAAGACAATCACAATTCAAATTACAGAATATCTTACAACTCAATTTTCGTAAACCTGAAGCATTTAAATCAGCATACCATAACGGGTTCCAACACCTTGGCAGCGGGCAGAGAATGCCAAGGTCTCCCTCACAGTCATTTCCCCAACATGGAGATCGTGCTGACTGATATAAGCAGACGTTCTCTGAGGAACAAATTCCTCCATTCCATGACCATTGTAAGTCACTTTTCCAGACACCTAATATTTCAGAAAAAAACCCAGTTCAGTTCTTCATTAACGGATGAAACATATCTGGAAAGACTCATCCTAATTACTTTTTTGACTAGTATATCTACCTTCAGTTGTTTGTCAAGCTTCCCCGCCAAAGCTAACAGCAAAGTAGTCTTCCCTGATCCTGGAGGCCCTAGAAGCAATGTCATTCTGCAAATTTCCAGTTGATATTAATAAGAATTGATCCAAGAATCCATAAATGGATAGAGGCATAAAATCTACAGTTTGTTGATAGTAACTCAATCCAGGTATTCCTCATACCTGTGAGGCTTTACAATCCCACTGATGCCATGAAGGATTGAAACCTGTTTCTTTCGGCTCTGAAGAATGTGGAGAGAATTCAGTAACCCCTTC
This sequence comes from Pouteria campechiana, assembly GCA_036873735.1. Taxonomy (NCBI): domain Eukaryota; kingdom Viridiplantae; phylum Streptophyta; class Magnoliopsida; order Ericales; family Sapotaceae; genus Pouteria; species Pouteria campechiana. Next base: position 12,418 of record JAYJMB010076382.1, read on the forward strand.
AAAATTGAAAAGAGAAATCAGTCACCGAGAATTAAGAAGGGTATTTCCAATTTTTCTAAGCATTCAAGCATGCATTACCTCGAGAATATTGAAGGTGAAATTCAAGGCAGTCGGTACACCTCTGCTACCGATATAAGCTTCGGCACTGACATTCAAATTCTCATAGCGTACCTCAATTGTCGGCATTTGAATCCCAACACTGAGAAAATCAAAGCAAGAATCTTAAATGGGCTGAATCTGGGAAAAATATATGAAAGATAAGGCAGGAAGAAAACAGAGCACACCTGTCGACACGGTTCTTGAACTTCAACAAGAATGCCTCGTTGTCTTCCTCGGCAACTCTAACCAGTTTCGCTAAAATCGCCTTCCTCTCTTGAAAGCCCAGATGCTGAACATCGACTTCCTTGAGTCCCTCGCCAGCTTCTCCGCTTAGCATCCCTCTCCTGATCCTATCATACGTGGGAAGCTTCTCAAGAGCTGCCCACTTCAGAGCTTCTTCGTCATCTTCCTCACGGGCAGACAGCGAGAAGACACACTCGTTCTTCCATATGGAAGAACCACTCCTGTGCATGCTCGCCACTCGATAAAGATCCGTGTCGTCCATCTTAACTCCCAAAAAACCTCTTCAACACAGGAAGAACTTCCGCGGTTGCTGATCTTCAGAGCCGACAGAACACTAAAATGGAGATGGATTTTTGCTTCTTGGGTAAAACAAACCAAAACCCAGAAACAGTTTTCAAGACTGAGCTTTGGAGTTTCAGAAATGCAACTTCCACAGGAGTCTGCAAAGCACTTAAAGACAAGCGTTCCTTCTTGAACAAAACCCAGAAAAACCCACACAGAATTCCTTATTCTAAGTATGGGTTCTATTTTTCTGCTCTCTTTCTTTCCTTTCTATCTCAAATACCTCACTCACAGAGGGGTAGGGAGAGACTGGTATTTAAATGTGCCGTTGGCCTTCCTTTCCCAAAAGAAAGAAACGCACAAGCAAATGCTTGGAGGGCTATTTTTGACTACCACCCGTCGCTTTCGCCAATCCACAATTTTTTCCCCAGTCCAACTCAAAGCATGATAATGAGTTTCACGAACTCTGGAGTAGGATGCATTATCGGTCTTTGGTGGGAGTGCACGATAATCCACTCTGTTCCCTCTTTTTGGTCGTCTGGGCAGGGCTGTATGTAATAATGCATCCGATTGTCCCTTATCTGATGCATGAATCGCTAGGAGTAATTTGGGCTCACTATCAAGCGTCCCACATTCCTTTTATGGAAATGAACAGCTAGGAAAAAACAGCTTGTGTTTAGCTATGGGATGATAGTTTTTCTTTCTGCTTGTGTCTCGGTACAAGCTGCCATTTTCATGCTGCTAGAGTTTCTTGTTTTCATTTTTCACGGTGCCTTTTGGATTTTATTTCACTTCAATTTCCTGTTTGGTTGAGGAGCAAGGAAATCGAAAGAAAGGAAATAAAAATGAAAGTACAGCAATGATGCCATATATAAAGTCAATTCAGTTAAAATTAATAATAAATAATAATTAAAAATATAGATAATAATGTAAAAAAATTAGGATGGTATGGTAGATATATATTACATTAATTCTTAGAAAATGAATTTTTAAAGAGAAATGAACTTTTTCCCCCTTTTTCTCGACCAAACATGCACATGCAAGTTACAATTCTAGTACTTTTCATCGCCACCTTATTTATTTTATTTTTATTTTAATTAATATTATCTATTTATTTTACTTTTATTTACTTTAACGTCAATTTTGAATGAAAGATAAATTATTGTTAACAATACAGGATTAATGTTAGCTATAAAGTTAAAATAAATAAGATATAACAATTGAAATATAAATAATGATAGAAAAAAAATAAGTTTATTTTGAAAAGTGCATGTCATCAAACGTTGCCGGATGCATTTTCCATTGCATGGATTCCACATCCATTCCGCTGAATAGGCCTCTGTATATCAAGCCCTTCCAATCTTACTTTCCAAGGCTGTTATCTAGAAAGTTGAATAACAGCATTTATGTAGATGTGGTTATCGTGACAATGGTGCGTCTCACGCCGTGGACTTTCATGGTGGCTCGAAAATCATTATCAAAATGTTAGCTGCCTCAGATTTAGGGCTAAAACCAGAATCTCTTGAGAAGTCAAAAGCTTTTTCCCAGTTTTTCACGCCTCTTTGTACAGTTTCTCATAGCAGCCCAAGGCTTTTAACTTGAAAGATTCATTGCAAATCTATGCTTCCCTAGTAAAAGGCAAGCACTTGTTTTCCTTGGTAAGTTTATTAATGTAATGACTTGTGCTCCCTATTGAGGAATTGTCCGCTTTGAATTATTACAGTCCTTATAGTTTTGCTTCCTTGTGGCCTCTGCCCATATAGGTCCACAAAAGGTGCCTAAACAGGTTTCACAAACCGCCCATACCATAAGCTCATCATCTCCCTCTCACCCGAGCGATGTGGGATATCACAATTAACGTTTATTTAGAAAGCATTTTAAACATTTAAAATCATATTTCTAAACCAAAAATGTGTCTTTGATAAATATACACGGGTAGATATCTAAGAAAATAACATCATAAATGTAAGAAACAGTGACCTATAACTTCTTAAGTGAAAAAAGCTAAAATTGATAAAAAATAATCATTGAAAATACAAATAATGACAAAAACATTATAATGGCTAATATATGCTATATATTGGCTGTTTGGTTATAGGAAAAGATTTCTTTTGCCCACAATTAAAAATTTTAATTAAAGACATAGACATAAATTTAAGGGTGCAACTGGGTTGGGTTCAACCCAAACCCGACTAATCGAACTCGAAGAACCCGAGTTCACCCCAAACCCAATTTAAAATCTATTTAGACTAGGGTTGGGGTAATCTACAATAAACCAAACCCCATTTGAATATAAATATTTTATAATATATATACATTAATGTTAAATAGTATATTATTTTTAATTAGTTTGAAATATGAATAAGCAGTTTTTTATTTAGTTTGAACTTTGAAAATGAATTGGCAGTTTTTCATTTAGTTTAAACTTTGAAACATGAATGAGCAATTTCAAAGATTAAATAGTATATTATTTTTTATTTAATTTGAAACAAAAATAAGTAATTTAAATAATGGTATTTTAATCAATCAGACCATCACTAATCTTTATCAACTAGAAACTTAACCCGAGCTTGATTTTTAAAAATAGGGTTAGGATTGAAGTTTTATAAATAAAGTTAGGGTTGAGAAAAACTCAAGTTTTATGAGCCCAAATTGCACCCCCACATAAATGTGCCTATAGTTTTACCCATAATTACAGATATAAATATATATTTTTTAGATCAAAGTATCCCCCCACTCTTCGATCTATTGCAAAAAACCTCTTAAATTTCACATGAAACTTCCCTTTTAGATTAAAATTGTCGATGGTTGGAGCTTCCTCGACTTCATCAAACTTTTTATGCTTATCAATCCATTACCAAACCCTTCTTTTATTTCGTTTATGACCTGTTTGACCAAAATAGAAAAGCTTTTTTTTATTTACCATAAAAAATAATTTCTAGAAACCAGCTTTCTTTTGCTCGAATCAACGCCAACCCTTCAAGAATATCAATAGTGTTTCTGATGGAGAAATTATTTTCTCTGATCTTCCTCTATGAACTAGTGGTGGCAAGAGAAAATCCAAAAAGAGAGAAGAAGATGAAGTAGGGGATGAGTTCAAGGGAGCTTTTAAACTGTCCAAGAGAACGAGAATACAATGAGAAGGGCGTTTGGGAAGAGAATGAGTATTGGTTTTCTTGAGAAGGAATAATGGAGGATAAAATTAGGAAAGAAACTCAATGAACCACTAAGGGGTAAATTAGAAAATTTGAAAAAAAGTACACAAATGATCGTGATTGACGAAGTTGATATAAATATAAATTATTTAAAAATTTAGAGATATATTTATAAGTTTTAATTTTTTTTAAATAAATCTATATTTATGACATCTAGACCAATCTATTTTTTAAATTATTATTTATCTTTTTTATTAAAAATATGCATATTTTAAGTTAATTTACTTTATGACTCGTTCTCCTTGCTTTTCTCTTTTGCAGACAAACATCCCAAAATGGAAAATTTTAATACACACCAAAACAGCCGATCAAGGCCGTAGTTAGGCCCACTTTTTTTTGACCAGATAACCCAACCACCCGTGCTAAGCCATCACTCATCATGTCATGTGCTTTGTAAAACCTTTCCAAGCTGTTTAGGCGGTCCAAATTAGCTGACTTTGACAATGCAACAAAACAGAGCCGACAAGATGTCCATGTGTTCCTCGTCTGCGCTCATTAAATGGATGTTTTGCTATTTGTATATTACAATCTTTTTTTTATTATCTATATTTTTAATTATTATTCAATATTTATTTTAACTTTTTTCCTTATATGTTAACACATTGACCAACCAAACATTTCAATAGTGGCGATGCAACCCTATAATTTTTATAAACTATGAAGTTTTGGTAAAATCCAGCCTAACCACCATCATTTAGTTAGTTAATATGCTAAAAATCTATCTCAAACAATCTAATGGGCTTTGATTTGTTAAAGCCCGCCTAAACTTGACTACATAAAGATAGGCATGATAAAAATAATAATAATTGATGGTATAAATTTAATTAACATAGTCATTTACAATCATGTTGTCCCTTTTCCACTCCTTCCAACCAGCCAATGGTGTTGTCCCACCTTATAAATTTCAAAGCAAAATGGCAAAGAATAATGGTTTCTCCTACGTCATGGATTTCGTAATAGCCAGAGGGAGAAAGCGACTGGTGCCCTAATGCTAATGTATTGTATGTAGCTGTTGCTATCAGTTGCAATGGAGATATATCCCAATAATCAGCTGAAGATATTAATCAGTGGGGCCAGAAAATATTTCAGTGAAATTGGTTTCACCCAAAATTTCTGCATAATTTCTCTATTTAAGTCTATCATAATGTCTTATCTAGATTAATACCAACCATATTATTTATCTTCATATATTTAGCAATAAGTGTAAAAATTATCCTGGATTAAAAATTCAGATGAACCAATTCTCTCTATTAGGGCACAGCTGAGTTTCCAAAGAAAATGATTTTTTGATATTATAGTTATGGCATGAAAAAAAATTACAATGATACACTTTGATTTAATGGAAAATCATGCTGTGGTGGGCTCAAATGACTAGATTACATTGAAACCATTCACGTTACCTGAAGATGTCATGCTGCTTGCCAACAACTGATGCTATTGGGAACTGGCCCTAAATCTTATTATTTAAAACTACTACAATTCAATTCTAAGCTTAATCTTACTCATTAAACTCTAACTCAACACTAATTGATTCAGCTCTTAAATTGGGAACAAACTGCACTAATTTTCAGGACTTGGAAATGCTACGTCTGGAGTTTGAAAAGCACGGAGTACGAGCGTTCCTTGAAAAAAAACCAGCAAAACCCAGAAAGGATGGAGGAAAGGATGACATGAATTCTTAACGCGAAGTAAGCGTCCCTTTCCCAAAAGAGAGAGACCCACAACCGAAAATACACAGAGGCTCGCCGCCGCCGGCCCCAGGCGCATGGATATTGTGATAAAGTAATCTTAGAGTATATCGAGTAAGAGTTTCACATCGTTTAAGAAGCTTTTAAGTATATGTGGATTACATGAGTGAGAAAATGCCTTTTAAAGTAGCGAGTCATTTTAGGTGAAATTGATTATTAGATTTATTTATATTTTGTCCTCCATTGCTGTTATTTTCACTCCTAAGGTTGGTGTGTTCGTTTGTCCAAATACAAAGGGGTATTAGCTTGAATATAAGTTTCCACTGTATGTTATAGAGGAAAAGGTCTCCTTAATTTGCTAGCCCGATAGAAGCACAATGCCCATTTAATAAATATTATAGTCATCCTGCTCAGGACACCGCAATGTACCCCATCACAAGGCCTGGAGAAATGGGCTTTTCTTGCAGCCTGAACCTGGACAAGTTTTTTTCAATGGTGGTGGGCATAACCTTATTCATGTAGATTCTCGCGACAATGGCGTCTCACGTCATCATCATGGCGGCTCGAAACCTATATAGTAGGAAAATGGCATCTTGTCCAGATTCAGGGCTGCTAGAAAACCAAAATCTCTTCCTTGAATTGTTTAAATGGGCAAGCACTTGCCTAGCATTTCTGACCAGTAAAACATCTCCAAGTGTTAACACTCATCCTTTTAAAAGAATCCAGCTTTTGAAAAGTAACGGAAACAGCAATATTACGCACCATAATGAAAGCTCACTTATCATAATTCTAATCGTAGGCCACATTAAAGAAAGTGCACTTGATAGTGCTACGGAGTATTCAATATTATTTGGGATGGTTTTAATGGAACCAGACTTTCTGTCAAATACAATATATATTATTTTCAAGGTTGAATCCAAAATTGTAAGAGAGCTCAATGACGAACACGTTATATTCAATAAAAGATTATTAGAATGAATGCTGTTGGTGCTCATAACCAGTCGTTGTTAAGAATTCACTCCAACTTTGCACCAGGTGTGATGGAGCTGCATGAATTGATTTCTTGAATCACAATAATACCCACTTTGATTTGATATACATTTTCTCTAATAATCCTACTTTTTTTCTATTCTTATTTATATTTATAATCATTTTTTACTTATCTATTTTAATTATATTCACTTTATAGCTAATATCATCCTTATATTACTTATATTATTTCCTTTCCATTCTATTATATTCCCTTTCCTTTCCATGCGACAGATCACACCTTAAAGAGTTTGGAAAGAGATTGAGAGCAATATAAGATAATGAACTTTAAAGGGATTGTTGTAGTATGAATTAAATCTGATGCTTCCTATTGTCTTTTCTGTATCATTTATACAGATCAAATATTTCATCCCCTGGGCAAGATAGCTTTAGACGCTAATTAGGATATGTCCTGTAAAATCGATTTTATGACTCTGAATAAGGTTTGTACTCGATGATCTCACATGAGAATCTGATTTTAAGTTAGCGACAGTCAATCAGGATCCATGTAAGCCTTCTTACTAGAACGTATTATGGGTTTTTTGATAAGGCATTTAACAAACAATTAAGGGTGCAAATTGGCTCAGGTTATACCAAGTTAACATCGTCCCAACCTTAAACCTATTTGTAGAAACTTTAACCCAATTTTATTTGTATATCAGATCAGGTTGAGGTCGACCCAACCCTTACTCAAACTTCTAAAATTTGAGTTAGATTTGGGTTGACAATTTGAGTTTATCTTTTTTATATATACATATTTATCTTCTTAAAATACTAATTAATTATACTAAATTTTCTGACAAAGAATAAATTTGACATATTAATCTTAGAAACAAATATGCAAAAATTAATATATTAAAGGAAAACTTAAAGTGATAAAGCTTTCAAAGGAAAGGGTTAGGATATGACTTAGATTAGTTATCAGTGTCTTGTTGGATTCATTTTTCTACCCCAACTTGTTTTCTCTATACTAACCTAATTTAAATTTTGTATTTCACTTAATGTAGGTTTCTTTCTTTCATCATTATAAGTAGAGAGAGCCTTTATGCATTTCGTGCAAATTGTTTACATTCTCTCTTATTCTCAACCAACCAGAATGTTATTTTTAGAGAGAGTTTAATATTGTGGGGTGTATTGTGTTAAAGGGATTTTGTAAAAGCTTTTCCTTCTTTTTAACCATATTTTATAGTAAATTATCTTCATCCTTCACTCATGGTTTTTCCCTCTTATTGAAAGGGTTTTTTTACCTAGAATTTTATGTTCACATTTCTTTATTTTATGGTCTTTTTGTTTCAATGTTACTTTTGTAGGTTTATTCTTAATAGAAAGAAGTAAAAATAGTGTTAAGTTTAAAAATTACACTCATATTTTGTAACGCCTCGCTCACTGGTGTTAGAATTAGAGGAAATTCTGGCAGAGTCTCCCCTGATTTACCACTATTTTCCTATATGCAATATACTCCATAATAAAAATACACACGCTAACCTCTACAACTCCACAACATCCACAGTCCAATATCGATAGGTTGTGTAATATCTTGGCTATCAAACCATATCACATGAATTTATAACATGACATGCTCTGCAAACTATTTAATGATACATGTTTAATTTACATCCAAAATATATCCAATGATGTACATCATCATACATTATGAAAGGAATTAAAGTCTCTACAGCTTAGCCTCGTCTCGAGATCTAACACCCTATTGGGCTCCATTCTTTAGCTTGTCAAAAAAAATTAAAATAAAAGGGGCGAGTCTTGGCAAAACTCAGTAAGCAAAAAAATAAACAACAATAAATAGAGCAGTAAACAATGATGCAAACAAGCAAAATATGTCATGCCATATGCAGGATATCATAGTCAGTTAGTGGCCGAGTTCCTTAAGATTTTAATATTAACATTTCATTACTTATTTCATATACATACTGATAATAATATCGTATACATAGTTAATCGGTTAATACCAGCTTGAATATCGATACGTCATACTGCCCTTTCTATATGTCAATCCATATTACACAGCCACCTCCTATACGAGTACATTGCTTCACTATCATCCACACACTCCTCAACCATCCATACACTCCTCCATGGGAGGTATACAAATTTGAACACCGCCCTTTCACTCTTCAATGAGTCAGGTCCATCCCGGCACTCTCGGCTAGAAGCTTGCCATGCCCATATAACCATACTGCTGTATTCAATGGCACCATGCCCTGATCGCCTCACAAGAGTACCTATTCTCCATAAACACACCTACTCAAGCTACTTAGGAAAATTATAGCAATCAGGTCATCCAAGCCAATAGCAACACCTGGTATCGTCGGCTACCCACTAGCCAATTAAGCTACTCCTCGCCACATGGCGAACACAAGTTGGCCCTACGACCATCATAAAATACATATATGAGACACACTGGACTCCATGCCAACCAGCCGCCAAAATAAAAATTTATTGGCACTATTGGGGGTGTAAAATATATATACACAAATTCTAAAATAAAATTATTATTTATTAGTTTATAAATCTTCGTTTGACCTGAATTTTTTTTATAGATTCCATAGTATCAAAATTGTACAATCAAATAAATTAAAAATAAAATATAAAAATCTAAAATAAAAATTATATACAAAAATTTTCAGCTCTATCATCTAAAATATTTTTCATAGATGAAAAATAATATAATTGAAATTTTATAAAATTTTTAGGTCACAATAACTTAATTTGAGGGAACAAAAAATAAAATACAAAAATAAACAAAAATTGGTAAAATGTGCAGCAGACGAATTTTGAGATATTTTCTTCCTTGATTTTTTTTGGACTATCAAATGTTAGAATTTTTTCATGAAAATTTTCGTAATTTTTATTCAAAGTATGGAGAATGACCACATATTTTTAGATTCACAAAATCAAACCATTTTGTAGAGTTTTAATCAAGGTCAAGAAGGGGATTTAATAAGCAATTAAAATTAGTGTACATGTTCTGTATTTCATACAATTGGCAATCTATTTTCTATCTTTTTTCAATGCAAATTATGCATGCTAACTCAAAACATTAAACATGATTAAACCAAGTAAATAAAGCTCATTTAAATCATCATATGACATGTCATACTGCATTAACATTCAATGCCCAAAAATCAGAATTTATACTATCCAAATCAAATCAAATTTAAAACACCTGCTTACCACACTTGTCCTGTAATTTCCACTATCAATTAATCTTGAGACAAACCCCTTAATCACCTTCCACCATTACAACCCTATACAGCAATGAATTGAAATTTAATTCAGTAAATACCCTTTTTAATGTTCGGTTCATTGCACATTAACTATTCACTTAAATTCATCATCCAATTGCCATCTTTTGACCCCACTAAGTGCCCTATTAGAGCCCCGATTAAGAATGATTACCCTCCTATAATTAAGATTAATTACCTAATTTAATTCATAACAATTCCAGCCCCAATAGCTAAGTGGACAGTAGGGCATTCCATTGAAATTGAATTTTCAATATGTTGAATTTTATTTGTGTTTCAATCAGTTCATGCTTGAACTTAATTAAACATTATTCACTCAATAATACCTTTCATTATAGCGCCTAATCAAGATGGGAGATTTTCCAACAAACCCTAATGACTATGTTTAATTTATGGCACAAGAATTCTGCAATGTTTTCCTGATTTCAACCTATAAACATGATTAATAACTTGGGTTAGCAGCTTTCATACATGAATTTTGTGATTTTCCTAGTGGATTCTGGTGGTGCTGTCGTGGGCACACCAAATTTAGAACCTTGCTCCAATCTAATTTTCTGTAGTAGTGTGAGTAAGG